>WEDG01002036.1:102500-111163 GCA_017591395.1 Schistocephalus solidus | reverse complement strand
TTTATTAAAGGGAAATATTGGCGAAAGCCTTTTGAGGCTCCCTATTGATGTCAATGACACTGCAAATTAAAAATGCTGACATATAAGGGATGTTGGACAAAGGGTATCTCCCCGACACACTGCAGGGCATCGGACAAACAATTATAAAATCATGTTTCTCAAAAATAGGGAGTAGTATGTTATATGACGCGGAAATTGGGGATGGAATATGTTTCAGGAAATTTGTTAGGTTCGGATGTCGTGGTGGTACTTATGGCTGTACTGGTCAAACTTCCGCTTAAAAGTTTCAACGGATGGGGACATTATTATGTCGGCCGGCAGAGCATTCCAGGCCTTTAATCACTCTGTTGGAGAAGAAGAACCTTCTTGTGTCGAGTCTTGCACCTGTCACACGTAGTTTAATGGGATGTCCTCGCAAAGTAGTGGTAGTGGCCAGCTCAAAGAAGTCGCCAGATGCAAGGCAACAATCCTGACCCCGCAGCATGCGAAAGGCTTGTATTAGGTCGCCACGTAGCTGTCTTTAGTCCAGAGGAAACAGATCAAGATTAGACAATCGTGTCTCGTAAGGCAGGCAGCTTTGACCTTGAACAAGCTTGGTTGCACGTCTTTGGACCTTCTCAAGGGTGTTGTGGTCTTTGATAGACCACGGTCTCCAGGCTTGTATGGCAAATTCCAATTGTGGTCGCACGAACATCCCGAAGACCTTATTAAAGCACTCTTTGTCGAACTTTGCAAACGCTCGCTTAATTAGATACAAGCTTGACATGGCAGCTTTTGCTACTTTTGGGCAATGGAACGATGGCTTCAGTGTTGGCGTGATCCATACTCCTAGATCTTTCTGAGCCTCTACCTCTGGGAGCGGTGTGTCGTCCAGATAGTACATTCTCTGGTGCCCGGAGCTGGTTCTGCCGAATCGCAGAATATTGCACTTGGTAGCATTGAATGGGAGAAGCCAGTTGTGCGACCATTCCTCGAGTCGATGTAAGTTCACCTGTAGATTTTCTTCATCAGCTGCGTTGTGGATGACCTTCCAAAGCTTTATATCGTCAGCAAACATGGCGGTGTCACAGTCCAAGCCACTTACGCAATCATCAATGTATATAAGGAAGAGGATAGGGCCCAGGACGGAGCCCTGAGGAACCCCACTCTCAACCGCCACCTCCGCCGATTGTTGATCGCCAAGACGGACAATCTGAGATCGCCCAATCAAGAAGTTTTCATACAGGCATATTTCAATAACGGGTTCCCGTGAGACAGGTGGTCGGGCTTTTATATTTATTTAGGGACCCAGCTAATGTGCTTCCACCCGGGTGTGTTTGGATAGGTTGGAGTCCCAAGTCACTCTTTTTGGCCATTAAGCATTAAGTAAGTATGCTGAAATACAGTTAGTCAAAAATAACAGAAAAGGTGATCACATATTTGTGGAAAAACACTATGACATTTAAGTAATCCGAAGGAACTTCTAGCTCGGACTTTCTCTGATGATGGGCTTGAGTGATAATTAGAAACGTCAGACAAATAAACTTATGGTTGCAGTGATTGTATATTCTTCCTCCAGTTACAGTTTATTCATCGCTGTCATTTCTCCTGATTTCGACTGCCTCAAGTCGATGGCTTGTTAGGCAAATATAGAGCTAATTTCACAGTGCTTTGTACGTGGGCGGAAGATCAATGCGCTCACTCAGAGATTCCTAGTTTAAGTTTAAAGTTTGACTCAGCTGACCGTAGGTCTAACACAATGGTTGAATGATCACTTTTACGGCTGCAAAATTGAAGAAGTAACCAGTGGCAAGGTTCAAGCTGGTCATTCTGTGCAGCATCATAAAACCGCTTTGCGTTCAAAAAGGCTCCATCCCAACTTTTGTCCAGTATTAAAGTTTTCGCCTGAAAAATTCACAAGACCAGTCACGCCTTTGTTTTACAGCGGAGAATTGTGTGACAGGTCATGGGTTTGGTTGAAATCTGGATCTCATCAGTGGGTATATCGATCCTCCTCCCGCGTGTACCGCATTGCGCAAATGCCTGCAGTCCAATAGAACTAGTCAGCAATTAATCCTACCGCCTCACAACTACATCACCTGTCGTATCTCCTCGCAGCTTGATTTTGTTGATTGCACCTAAACGAATCCACGCACCTACCGAATTGACCGGTACTGCGAGCTTTAAGTCACCAAATCTCATTTGAATGCGTAACAGCATGGAAGTGGTGCTGTGAATAACTTTTGCTCGCTGAGCAGTAAAAGATGCGAATTAGTGGATGCCTGCTTAAGGCTTCTGTTGAGCTGTTTTATACGATATACATTCTCGCGTCCTTTTCTGCCAGCAAAAAACTGCTCAATTATATTGACAGTACAGGCAGGGATGCTAGTTAAAACAGCTATTATTACTAGCACTTTGAATGTGTCTTGGGGTGGCCACTCGGTAAGACACGGGAGTCAGATGTCCCAACCCTTCCCTCCCCCCACAATAACGATGGCAAATGATCCAAGTTTCCAGGAGTCGACTATTAGGACACAAAATTAGTTTCAAAATTCATCGGCGTTACTGCGGAAAGGAAAGATCTCGCAGAGCCGGCCTCATTCTTGCTTCTGTCAGGAGTCCGTTAAAGAGTGGCTCAGGTCAGATAGAAATGACATCGCGCATACTGATAGGCGTGACGGAAAGGCATCGGACCTCAAAAGCTGCAACTGTCGGCGCATCAAACTATTGTACAACCCTACTAACCTGATAACTAATTCGAACCCTAGCGAAAGCCAGGGATAGGGTTAGGATCAGGTTGGCGTTACCCGTTTCTTCATTTAACTCCAACCATAAAACCCCTTATACCACCAGTCTTGATAGTAATCGCTGACATATCCCTTGATCCCTGAGTTGGGTCACATACTGCGATCTTTCCTCAAACTTAAAACAAACCTTAACTCTATCCCTTATTTTAACCATATTCCTACCTCTAACCCTAAGTTCCCTGGAATTTAGTGGAAAGTGACCTGTAGTACTGATGGTTTCGGTTTCCTTTTCCTGTCAGGAGACCATATAATCGTTCTCTTGTAGCGTCTGGGCCGTGGGTGTACTCTTCGCACTATAATCATAAGTCCGAATCCCGGGTTGTAGGAAGAGACGGAAGGCTCTAGAATGAGGGAATTATTGTGCCTGAGTTGCGGTCTCGGGCAACAGTGGCAACTACCGAGGCCAGTGTTAGTGGTATCTGCGTCCAATTATGCCTTAGAGTGCGTGAGACAATTTTGGCAGCTGCTTTGATAGGATTGCTAAGCCGGTGGTTCAAGAGTTCTCCAATTGCGGAGCAGGTGGTTCAAGAGTTCTCCAATTGCGGAGCAGGTGGTTCAAGAGTTCTCTAATTGCGGAGCCGGTGGTTCAAGAGTTCTCCAATTGATGCATGAAGTGTCGTGTTTTGTGGCATGGCGTGTTAAAGTGGCGCTTGGGCAGCCGCGAGGACCTGGATGCACGTGAATGTGCGAATGGAAGTTGGTCAAGTGTGTGAAGGTCAGCGAGTCTGAAACCGCTCACTGTGACGTTGCATGACCTTGGGACAGTGGACCTTGAACAAAGGTACAGGAAAAGGCATTGTTGGCTGTTGCCTAAATGCTACCCCGCCTCTTGTTCCTGGCCATCCGTGGATCTCGCTGTTTCGTGTGTACCGTTTGGTCATTTGTTGACTGACTCTTCTTCCCCGCTAACATTGACATATTAGTAGTAGTAGTAGTAGTAGTAGTAGTAGTAGTAGTAGTAGTAGTAGTAGTAGTAGTAGTTGTGGTAGTAGTATTAGTAGTAGTAGTGATAGTAGTAGTAGTAGTAGTAGTAGCAGTAGTAGTAGTAGTAGTAGTAGTAGTAGTAGTAGTAGTAGAATTAGTAGCAGTAGTAGTAGTAGTAGTAGCAGTAGTAGTAGTAGTGAGTAGTAGTAGTAGTAGAAGTAGATGCAGTAGTAGTAGCAGTAGTAGTAGTAGTAGTAGTAGTAGTAGTAGTAGTAGTAGTAGTAGTAGTAGTAGTAGTAGTAGTAGCAGTAGTAGTAGTAGTAGTAGTAGTAGTAGTAGTAGTAGTAGTAGTAGTAGTAGTAGTAGTAATAGTAGTAGTAGTAATGTAGCTCTCCATTTTTATGAAAACTTCCGAAGTTACAGATGGAACCGTACTCACAGCACAGGTATTCGCTAAAAGCCCAGACACGTGTTTCGCCGGTATTCTGCCGCTGTTTAACACAGTTGCGAGGCTCCGGTTCATCATTGGGTCCCCCAGCATTCCCTGCGTGTTTTCTGGAAGATACATATTGCCGCTTTTGAGTTTCCTCGGAAATTAAGCGCTAACTTGAAGCAGCTGTGTTAACCAGTGGCAGAATACCGGTGAAACACGTGTCTGGGCTTTTAGCTAGTACCTATGCTGTGAATATGGTTCCACTTGTAACGCCTAAGTATACTACTGGCTGTCTGTTGACAGTTTATTGAATATTACACGGTTATCTTGCTGTGGGTGAGAGAAGTCGGCCCAAGTATTCATATTAAGTTTCTGTCTACGCCTATAAACCTTCAAATGGAATGATTTACCCCAAGTTAGCAATTACTTTCCTAGGAAATTAGAAAGCAGCCATCATTCAGCTGGAGTATCAACCAGAAAGCACGCAGTGCACTTATCGAGGTCAAAAGAGTGATTCGTTTTCCGGAACTATTCCAGCCCCTGATGCACAGGCTCAAACATCAACCCTGAGCTTTGAGAACCCGTAGAACTTTACTAGGACTGGCACAAAATTGGCAACGCCTATGTCAGTGACTGCCTGTTGTTAGTCTATATCGCTAATGGAGATTTGAGGCAAGGTAAAACCTTGGAAGTTGCCGTGGCAACAAGATTCTTCTCAAAACCACAAGCATGCAGCTTGGTTGGATAGCTGGTTTCTTCCCATACGGCAGCGCCGGGCGAATCATTATCTTGTGGTTGGCAACATTCACCATGTCGTAATAGTGTTGTGGTTTTAGAGCCTTTTTGGAACAAATGACATCTTATCGGTTGGTGCTTAACCAACCCCACTTATTTCGTAGTTTGCTTTCCTTGACTGGTTCTAGCCTGGACGCGTCGGGTGTACTGCAGCCGGGGCAAACGCATCCTCCTGTTCGGCCCCGCCATTCTCGCGCCGTTCCCTCCTTTGTTGTGGTTCTAACCACTTGTCTCATTCCCTATCCCCCCGCCATTAGACATCCGGCTACGCCTCAACCGCCACCCTGGAAACGAAACGTCACTGTGTCTTCCCCAACCCCCAAACAAAACCACCACTAATAACCCGAGGTACCTTAAAGGCCCTTTCTTCGACTCTGATGACGACAGTGAACACTCTGAAACACACCTGGGTACTCGCGTCAGAGCTCAGCCAATGCTGCGCAGTACGACGCTTCCGCGCTCGTGTAGCCCTGCTAGTTATCCAGACAGATGTCTGTACGCTAGCCAGCCTGATCCACCGGAAAACGACGTTGGCATGACGTGGACTGTGGCAGCTGTTACCGAGCCGCCGCTATGAGGTCCGATAGCGGTAAGTTCCCTGCTTAAGGGAAACACTGGCTGAGCATTTCTAGGCAGGTTGGTGACGACAATTTCTAAAGCTCGGCAGCACGAGGGTTTCCAGCGCAAACTTCCGGGAAGACAGTTGGTTGGACACAGGTTTCCTGAGGCAATTGAGAATGCACACAACATAGAAAGCAGTAGAAACCAGCCTTCTAAGCGTACAGATTTCGTCACCAGCCCTGTCAGCCATTTTCCTTCGTAATACAGACGTGAAGTGTAGGTGGCTGCAACCAATCGGTGAAGACGGAAATATCGAATGGCGTCAGGTCGTCGCAAGCTGGAGGTCGATTCCCGCGCGTGGACGGAGGGTGTTGCACCCGCGAGTACGCAGGGCTTGGCAGGTGGACGCAACATGAGTCAGCGGTGGCTGTGACCTCCGTGAGAGCGGGCAGCTGCGAGCCAACCGGGCTAAGTCATAGAGGTAAGGGCTTGAGCAGCTGGACTTCAGCTCGTACCCCCTGAAATTCTGGGCCAGATACGTCGACGACACGTTCGTCCTAATCAAGAGGAGTCACTTGCTGGCTTTCAGGGCATTGTTGAATTCAATTATTCCTGACATCCAGTTCACCATGGAAGAAGAAGTCAACAATCAGTTGCCCTTCATTGACGTCCAAGTTACAAAGCTGGCAGACGGAAAGATAAGGACATTGGTCTACCGTAAGGCAACCAACACTAAGCGCATCCTCCATTTCCGAAGCAACCACCCTGTTTGTCACAAACGCAGTTGTGTCAGAACCTTCTTCCGACGTGTCCAAACACACTGCAGTGACAACATTGGGAAGAAGGAGGACATGGAATACTTACATGCCCTTTTTACAGCCAACGGTTATCCAAAGTCCTTCATCCGCAAATGCCTCAGGAAGCGCATGCCCTTGAGTTCGACCATCGCTTCAATTGGGACGGAACCGAAGTTTTTGCAATGACTAACACCAAACAGGCGCGTGAATTCCTCGAGGCGTGGCACTCTAACACTACCAGCATCAACCGCCACGTCGATCTGCACTCTCAATACGAAGGCCTGCGCGCCCGGCTCACTGACTTGCGCCCACAACCTAACCACAGCCGCTAATCTTTTCTGGACCATGTTGAATCTCACTGTCTAGCCACCCCCTCCCTTGACACGGCGAACAACAGTTGAAACTATTAACGCCTCAAACATCGGTGCAATTACCTCTGTCCCCATCCCGCATCGACGACCATTTAGTTTTCCGTCTGTAGTTGCATTCAGTTGCCATCCCCCTTCGCCTCCGACACAGGGAGCCCTAACAGCCCCCCCCTAACCGGCCCCAATCCAATTATGTGCCCATTGCTCACACCCCAGTTGGTTGTCTGTCCTTGTCTGTCCTGTAGCACAAACTGGTCATCTGACCATTTCATTTCTCCTCTGTTTATTTCGTCTGACGACGGGTTGATGTAACCAACTTGAAAATTCACGAGTACAACTTTTTTTCCGAAGATATATATATATACTAAGTCATGCGCTAATCACGGTCCTTTTGATAACCATGCTTTGGGCACACGGTGCCCAGTGTCATTCGTATTGTCAAAATGTTGTCACCAGAAAAATTTAATTCGTTTAATAAAAGAGAATGGCACAACTTTCTTTAACGAACCAATTTAAGCTTTATTGGTGTTCGATATGGTTTTTTTAGTCTGTTGGACAGAGCCCTTGGCGTAGTTGAAGCAGACCGAAAACTATTGTACTAAATATAATCTTAAAAGTGATCGTTTCCGAAGGATACGAGGACGACAAATACGACATTAAATCCGCACTGAGTACCGGTTAACTAAGACAGAAATTGCCTTTAGCTCGGCCAATGACAGCAATAGGCTACATGAGCACGCTAGCATTCGGAGTACAATCACCTGCGCCAGATGTGATCCAACGTCTGAAAAGTAGGAGGACGCATATTTTTGGCTCATTATGGCGTGTTCCACATGATCTGACAGAACTCACATTCCATATACATCTGAGTGCCACAACCAATCCTGTTGTTCATCGCCTTCTAGCATTTTTACAAATAATAGCGCGGTGAGCTACACACGAGTACTTGGAAAGCTGCCGAGTAAACTTAAAAAATGTTTTTTTTCTGGTCCAAAGTACATGCCATTCTGCTACTGCGTTCCTTCGCAAGCGTGCCCTCGTTCATGTCAGCACGCCTGTCGAATAAGCTGGGCACGGACGCCGTGCTGCGGTGAAAGCTGCCCTCTACCTATAACGAAGTACCGACAGAGACCAGGGAAACCGGAATGATCATTTCTGGTTGATTAGCCGTCATCAACCAGTATACATAATCCCAAGCGTGGACCACCTCGAATTCAAACTCTCGCCCTTTGGTAACGTAGTAGAACGCTCTTCCAATGAGCCACGGGCTTGTTGTCCTGTCGGTTGTGATCAGGAATATCAATGATGAAGTGGCACTCACCAGAAATGGCTAGTCCGGTCTCTCTTTGCTTTTGTCTGTACTCCATAATACGTAGGTTAATAGTCACTATACGGCTGTCTGCGAGGGCTGTAGATTGAGTTCCAAGGCCCAACGGGACAAAAATGTTCCGTAACTTGAGCGGTGAGCACCACTGCTCCCTTCCTGTTATCGATCAAACTCGCAATCACGCCGTGCACCCGGTGACCTGGTTAGTGGAACGTTAGTCGGCGTGACGAGCAAAACGCACCCAGGTTTGGTGCGTAGTGCAGCAACGTCACGGTGCAGAATTTTGTCTCTAAGGCTTCTGCTCCAGCACGCAGCACAGACGCGATCGCAGGTGACTATCGATCCAACTCGATCCCCCCCCCAGTCCGTCATACTGTTTTCAACACAGACCTATCGTCTGGCGACGAGAAACAGTGTGACGCCAGACCTTTGCAAAGACCGTAATAAGGAGCTTCTGCTGGTTCCTTCTGCTTTGGTCAGAGGGATGCTGATAGCGATGAATTTTCAGGGGGCATCAAGAGCAAGTCACTCTCCTAGGGATTCATTTCTGATGATCTTGATGCTCAGTAATACACTGAAAAACCGCATGAACTATAACTTAGCCGAGACTGACTGAGGCTTCCATATCTTCATCTCGTATGCCATTTGGGAAGCATGTACAATCGTAAGCAT
>WEDG01002036.1:0-100000 GCA_017591395.1 Schistocephalus solidus | reverse complement strand
ACAGTGAAGTACCTGTCACTAGGTCGCATGTCACTTAACTGATGCCCCTGTACTCGAGGTGCATTGTGTGACCAAACAGAAACAAACCTGGGAGATGAACATTGCCAGTAAATACAGGGGAAAGTGGAGTGGCCATTTCTGGCTAATTAGCCATCATCAGTCAGTCATACCGAACGCCATGTCGTGCCTCACTCGAGGTTCAAACCCTGATCTGTTTTTCAGAAGGCCGACGATCTAATTACTGAGTCTCCGGTGTGGCACCACCTGGGATTCGGTATAGCTGGCTAACGATGACTAATGCGCCAGAAGTAGCCACTCCAGTATCCCTAGTCTTTGTCAGCATTGTTCATCTGCCTTTACTAGATTACGCGACCCCAGCTTTATGACCTTGATTCAGCAGCAATAAACGCATTCCTATTCATGTACCTCTGTGCTGGAAAATGGGTGTTGTTTACTGATGTAAGGATCGATGTAAGGCTTTTAAAATCCGGACTGCGTGCTGCGAGCTACCGTTATCCACAATGTTTCACCGTCAATCATAGTTCCATTGCTAACCCGGACGCCCACGGGGGGTTTCGATAAATTAAAGTTCCACGCTTACACTTCTCCAGCCTAGTCCTTTTTCGGGGAAATTTTATGGTTGACATTCAACTCTTCTAAATCTCAAAATATACCGTAATACCGAAAGCTGTAGCATCCACCTTCACAATCTGATGGCAGCGGTCACTGAGGAGAACTACAAGTAATTGAGTTTCGTTTGCGGTCACGATCTGTATCCTTTGTGACACTAATTTTTGCTGCACAGTTTGAGTATATGTTGGCCCTCTTCTCATGCTATGCTGCGCGTGCAAACTGAGTCAGAGGTTTTGAGCGCGTCGGTGCTTAGATCTTTCATGCCCTCCGAGTGGAATACATCAATACATTCGCGAAAAACGCTATCTATAGTAATTAAACAGCCTAACCATTAAGCCTATGGGTTGCTGTCCTGTCGGTTTTGATCGGGAATGCTAACAATGGTAGTGACGCTTTCAGATCGAGTTCCAGTACATACTCTTCCCATTGTGCCTTGGGACTCATTCCTGAGCCCGTCAGCAACCTCACGGCGGCGGCAATGGTTAGAGCGTTGGAATTCTAGCCAACAGGTCCTGGACTTCATCTTCAGGGATCGCAAACACCTGGGTAGAGTATAGGTGGCTGATGATGACTAATAAGCCTGAAACGGCCATTCCAGTGTCTCTCGTCTTTGCCAGCAATGTTATTCTGCCTGCAATACTAGCCGATGTGCGGCTTATGGTGGGGCTCGCGAGTGAGCCCCAATGCAGAGCATAATAATGGAGTTCTGTTAGCGATCGGTGAGACCGGTACTGTCGCGAGCACGCAGTCACGGACATTTCTGGCAAAACGTAAGTTGTTGCCTCGTAGAAACCAGTTAACGATAGCCGAGAAGTGCCTTTTAGACAATGCCGACGCGGTAAAATCTACACAAAGGAAGAACAAGATCATCGATCAAAACGCATCATTCCCACCCGACAGAATATGGCTATAAATTACGAGTCATACTGTGTCAAAACTATCCGCGGATCCACATGATTCCTCGATTTAACCAGCATTTGACGAGGACGATTTCACAGTTAACTAGCTACAGGTGTTTCTGTACACAGGGGACGGAATCTCTGGCTATTTAAAATTAAACGAGAAAAAATTGATCCGATAAAAGTTGGTAGGAACACTTATATCGTGAGACAGGGCATTTGGGAACAGAAAATAGGAGCGGAGACCATCGGACGAAATGAGTGGAATGCACCTTGGACACTGTCGCTGCAACTGAATACAGCAAAATTTCGTCCAGTGCATAATCGGAAAGCAGGAGACAAAGCTAAGAACAAGTGGTCAGACTCCTCATCTGTTGTAATTTTATATGTTAGAACTTGATATGCGCAAATGCAAATACAACTCGGTCCATGAACTCGCCTCCTCTTCTTCGTCTCTCTCGGGAGGTGATGAACACGATGATCGAAATTATAGAATCTCAAACTCTGCACTTTTATTACTCAACTATATGCGTTTTTCCAGCCGATGTTAGTCAATGATCACGTTAGCGCAGCGGAACTTTGAAAAAAGATGAACAATGAATACAATTTTGGAGATGGGGGAGGGAAAGGTAACTTGCAGACATTAGACCGTAAAAGATCAAACTCGTCCATCAAACTTCCGTTACACTGGAAAAAAACGAATACTGAATTATTGCTTGGAAATACTGCTTACAAGGTATTTTGCTGTAGTCTATTTGATAACACCAAGACGAAAAGTTTACCTTTAGCCACAAACTAATCTGCCTTTCCATGGAGACTTCTGATCTCGGTGGCTATCCCTGAGGAGCCTATAGTACCTACAAGAGCTTACAGCCTCATGAAATGCTTCTTAATTTATGCTCTGATTCGCTTTTACGTTTACATCACACGCTTTTGAAGCGACCGTCTAATGGTCTTTTCAAACAACCCTATCGTCGACCTAGAGGCGTCGATCTCGTGACTGCGGTCACCGAAGCTGGTCTGTGGCGTGAGAAGCTTCAGCAGGGGTGAGGCGTGGGCGTGACCGGACTCCTATTGGTTGGACGTTGCCTCAGCTCACAGGGGGAGATAACCAATGAAATCGCAGGCCTGCAGGTGTCCTCCTAAAAGCAGCGTCCGTGGCGAGAATAGCCACTTTTCGTCTTGGTGCGCGCAAACGCACGTATGCACTCTGATGGATGTGTCCGGCGGTTCGTTTTGCTCTGCCGCTGCTGCTGTTGCTACTCGTCGGCCGCGCCCTGTTAGCAGATGGCTCCTCGTTTGAAAAGAGCCGGTCTCCTTTCGATCCCCGTCTGATGACTTTCATCACTACTCAGGGCGCGTATCCTGGTCACCCGGTTTTCCTACGCTGTGCCTTCAATGCAGAGAGCCCCGTCGGCATGACCGGCGAGATCTCATTCGTGCACACATCCTACATACCGTCCAACTTGAGAAGGCGTCCTCAAGATGCCTATTCCTTTGGATTGCCGCCGGGACTGGAGCGGGCCCACGAAGATCATGGGAGAATACTAAATGTGAGTACAAACCCTCGTTTAATTAAGCTGATCGGTATCCATATCCCACGGATTAGTATTGTGGATTTGGGTTAGCGAGAGAGCTTAGGTTAAACAACATTTGCGGTCGGGAATTGTTCGGTGATGTTTGCTTAATTTGTGTGCGAATAGGCTAGCATGAGCGTTGTACTCGCCGTCTCCCTGGTAACGCGTAATACGGCTGCTATCATGCCTGATCTAGACGGCCTCGTTGCTCTCACAGACTATCTCTCCACGCTTGACGATCCGTGGCAGCAGACCTAGGCAGTTCAACTCCTTTTCTTCGCTAGATACGGAGACGGAATACTGAAGGTCCCTGAACCGTTTTCATGTCTTGAAGAGCCAGATTTTGAGGTGACACCCTATTGAACGTCTCCGGGTGGGTAACAGTGCCGGATGAAGGTCAGTAATTGAGCTCGCGAGGTCGACGACGAAGGCTGGACCCAAACCATGGCAGTCGTATTTATTGAATGACTTTGGGTGCCCTTTTGATGTTGTTGCAGTGAGTGCGGACTCTAATTTGAGACGAAGTCAAGTCAAGTCAAGTCAAGTCAAGTCAAGTTTATTAAGGGAAAGATAGGCAAACGCCTTTGAACTCCCTCTTGGTTACAGTATGGCTAAAAAGCCTCTGGTACATCATGAAAATGTAAAAAAGTTGGTTTGCATAATAGCGTGCGGAAAATAAGCAGCTGTTGGCTCATCAAAAAGAGTAAACATAAATGTGTACTTGCATATGCCGAGTAGCATGAGTACATGCTATTATTAGTGACGAGATTCTCGTGAGTGAGGCATATGCGACGAGTTTGAGCTAATAAAAATTGCTATAAAAATGGTACTGTAATATAGAAAGTAGTATTGTCATATAAGAGTGTTATTCAACTGGGACGTGACTAAGAAGATCTGGGGATATTATAGTGGGCACTGATATACTGGTCCAGGTTTTTCTTAAAAAGCTCAACGGAAGTAGCCATAACAACATCCAGAGGCAGAGCATTCCAAGCGTCGACCGCTCTCTTGGAGAAGAAGAACTTTCGTGTATCCAGTCTGGCCCCAGTTACACGTAGTTTGAGTGGATGCCCTCTCAAGTTCGTGGTTGTTGCTAACTGGAAGAAGTCTCCGGGTGCGAGGCAGCAGCCCTGACCGCACATGATACGGAATGTTTGTATCAGGTCACCTCGTAGCTGCCTGTAACTCAAGGGAAAGAGATTAAGGTTAGCTAATCGGGTTTCATAGGGTAATGAGCCCTGTCCAGTCACAAGTTTGGTTGCACGTCTTTGAACCTTTTCGAGGATATTGAGGTCTTTCGCGTTCCAGGGTCTCCAAGCTTGGATAGCGAACTCCAATTGCGGCCGCACAAAGTTCGAAAGACTTTGGCAAAGCAGTCTTCATCAAAGGCACAGAAAGCCCGCTTGACAAGGTACAGGGCTGACATCGCAGACTTGGCTACCTTTGAACAATGCAGCGAGGGTTTAAGGGAGCGTGAGATCCACACTCCCAAGTCAGTATAATTAAATTTAAGGATCGTAATCAAAGGAGTGGTAGTCAAATACCTACCGATTTCTCTTATCTTCCATGCGCAAAGCCCATTTTTCAGAATTCTAGATAAGGATAGATTGCACGGATGCACAGTACACACAAATCATCCATAGACGCTTTCTAAGACTTGAGGAAACCCAGTGAGCAACATTGATTCGGGAGACAATGTCGGCAGCAGCCTCGCTCCGAGGTATTTAAAACTGTCTACAGTCATTAATCTCGAGAGATGCTTTATCCTGGTCAGGGATGCAGCTTGAAATCACTTTCATCTTCCTGCGTTTATGAATAAACCGACCAATTTGGCGACCTCGTTGACCCGTGACCCCATGGACTGCAGATGACTAACGATGATATCATCTTGATAGCTTCAGAATTGCATAAGAGATTCTATTGTCTCATCACCCTCGATCGGGACTTCATAGGTCAGGTGGTTAGAGCGTCGGCTATACTCCAGCCTTACCCTAGCTGTCGGGACTTCGAATCCCACTGCAGTTAAATGCAAACCAACACTACAAACAGTACAACGTAACTGGTATGCTTTTTTCTCAATGATTTGCGAGGCAGTTATGAATTCAAATTTATTTTTATAAAAAACATTTCTGGTAATCGTTTAGTAGAACATTTCGTGAAAAAATGAAAGTATCCGGGGGTTTTAAAAGCTTCGAGCTGAGAGTTTTGAGACCGCAAAATAGGCATTCATAGAGCATCGCTCCTGTCCATTTATAAATGCTGCTTACAAAAAGTATACGAGCACTATGGGACGTCTAACTCGGAGTGTAGAAAACGTGTGATCTTAATTTGGCGGAATGTAGCCAGCAGGTAGATTCGAAACCCTGAATACAAGTGTAACGAAGTGTACGGGTCAAAGTTATTCGGGAATCGGAATCGGAACCAAAACATTAAATTTTCTCAAATATAAAATTCCAAGAAAATGTAATTTGCTATCAAATGAGTACTAGAAATGGCTGTTTTCGTGCATTATTTCTATAAAATATATTTCAGTGTTAAGGGTATCGAAAATCAATGTTAATCATGCATATTACTAAAGTAGTCGTTTTTACATTAGCATTTCAGGCAACCGGAAAGAAGTTTGTTCAAAGGCCGGCATCCTGATGTGAATGAAATACCTTGGGATTAGGCTGTACTATAGCAAATATTACAACTATAATTGAGTAATTTTTTTGACTCGGGAACGCCTCGAAATTTCGGTAGAAATTTCAGTAGATTAGCGATCTGCTGGTGGTTTTGTGTAGTTAACTACCGTTTGCATCGTCCATCGTTGTTCACCTAACTGACTGGTCTTCTGCCATTACGCTTGCACCCAAATAGGCAAAGATTCCGATTTAGGCGTCAATATGGACCCCCGTATTACAGGTGGTTTTTTGATAAATTATGGGGGTAGTGGAGGATATGGGTTAGATTTAAAAGATTTAAGGTTAAGTTTTGGACAGGAAAATGGGGATCTTTCCGGAATTTTTTCGAAATCATCTCTTGCACAGCAGATCGTTATTCCTGCGTCATTTAGACTCTCATCTCTATAATTGGTTATCTGTTGGTTGTTTGTGGGCGGGTTGAGCATATACTTGACTGTGTAGGTGAGTGTTTTCGTTCGTCCTAGCTGCGTTGCTGAGATGCTTCAGTTTCTATGAGACTGGTGGGACGACCTCCTTCTTTTTCTTCTTTCTTCTTCTTCTTCTTCTTCTTCTTCTTCTTTTTCTTCTTCTTCTTCTTATTCGTCTTCTTCTCCTTCTTCTTCTCCTTCTCCTCCTCCTCCTCCTCCTCCTCATCATCATCATCATCATCATCATCATCATCATCATCATCATCATCATCATCATCATCATCATCATCATCACCATCATCATCACCATCATCATCATCATCATCATCATCATCATCATCATCATCATCATCATCATCATCATCATCATCATCATCATCATCATCATCAGTCAGCAGCATCAGCAGCAGCATCAGCAGCAGCAGCAGTAGCAGCAGTAGTAGCAGCAGTAGTAGTAGCAGTAGCAGCAGCAGTAGCAGTAGCAGTAGCAGCAGCAGCAGTAGTAGCAGCAGTAGCAGCAGCAGCAGCAGCAGCAGTAGTAGCAGTAGCAGCAGCAGCAGCAGCAGTAGCAGCAGCAGTAGTAGCAGCAGCAGTACAGTAGCAGCAGCAGCAGTAGCAGCAGTAGTAGTAGCAGCAGCAGTAGTAGCAGCAGTAGCAGTAGTAGCAGTAGCAGTAGCAGTAGCAGTAGTAGCAGTAGCAGTAGTAGCAGTAGTAGCAGTAGCAGTAGCAGTAGTAGTAGTAGTAGTAGTAGTAGTAGTAGTAGTAGTAGTAGAAGTAGAAGAAGTAGTAGTAGTAGTAGTCGTAGTAGTAGTAGTAGTAGTTTTAGAAGTTTTATACATTTTGCATACAAGAACTATATTTCCTGTAAGGCTTCGGAGAAGTTTTTAGGGTTTCTGCAATTTACTTAAAATAACCTGACTGCCCTGCATCACGCTTCTCATCTTCCAGTCTACTGTCTAGAGCCTGTAGATCAGGGGGCGGTGAAGAAACCGTACATGGTGGCCGGAAAGGTATTGAGACGTGCCATTCCGCACACATAAGGCAGTAGTTATCGGCTCGTTATGCCCAGTAAACGCGTGCCGTGAGCCAACCTTTACCTCTTATTGGCAACGCAAACTTTTGTGGAGGCCAACTAAGAGTGTGCGGAGGTTACCGAATTCTATCCGCCGCTGTTCGCTTTTGGGGAACTTAACGCTGCGCAGGTGTGTCGGAGCACGGAATTCGTTGCTTCCTTTGCCTCGGCCACCAAGAGGCGCGTGCTTGGCGATTCTTATGGATGTCATGAGCGATGGAATGGGGTCTGGTTTTTGCTATCCTTTTGGCGTAACATCCCATTAAAACTGTCCATTTTCTCGACATTGTCTTCTAGGTGACGTATGTAAACACCTCAGTTACGTCCGCGGGTTTCCAGGTGACTGCTCGGTTCCTAATGAACAGGGAACGAGAGGGCTCCTACCTCTGCAAAATCACACCGCATGCCGTGCTCATCAACCTGCACGCTATGCGAGAAGAGGCTTTTCTCACAATGACACCGTCGCCGCTAGGTGAGTGGTACTGTTCTTTCTGCTGCATTTGATCTCTTTGAATATTATGCATGGCTGATGACCTTTGCCCCTATCTGGGGAACTATTTAGTTGCTAAAGGGGCATTTTAGGTCGGGGTCTATACCTAGTTCAGTATTTAGTTCAGTTAAGTTTAATAAAGGGGAGGATAAGCAAAGGCCTTTGAAGAAGAAGAAAATCGACGTGGGTATTGAATATAATTGCTAGCCTAAAAATGCATACCAGTAACAACTACTCACTCTTTGTAAGTAGTACCAATTTAATGCAGGGACTCGGGGTACTCGGGAACAGGTTCGAGTATATTCAGCCAACAACGGATAGAACTGAATTTCCGGAACGTCCGTCATTTAAAGTGCGTCAACAGTGAGAGGAGGACGGACGACCGAAAGTTTTTCCTATTTCACTCGAGTGGCTTTGTGAGTGTTCCAAAAGTCCGTAAAATGCCGACTTCTTAAAACCTAACAATGGTCTACTATTCTGACCTCCAAAACTCCATGTGGTAAAGTGGGTGGACGATGTCCACTACCGAGACGGTTTTGTTCAAGTTTAATTAATCGCACACACACATAGTCTCCTTTAGTCCATCTGAAGCAGTCTGTGTTTATGCACTATCATCTACGTGTGTTCGACCGCAGGTTTGCTGTTCGACTGCCTGGAGCTACATTTATCTAGCCCATTTACTAATAGTAGTATCTAGAATTTTCTCGAGGTTGGGTTTCTGCTTCCGTCGTGAATTACGAGGAACGGCGAGTGTTTTGTACGAGTCACCGAAAAAGGCTTATTTTTCCCATTTAAACCCTAAGTATAATCGAAATCCTGATCTAAGTTTGCACTTTTATTTCCTCTAAATAAACGTTTGACGCATAAATACAGTACAATATCGTCTAATACGGTATTTGTTACATTAGTTCATTTACGGTTAGGTATATCAATGTGACTCCTGTACTAATTCATTGGCTGCTGTTTTATTTAGCACGCACGCTAAGGTTGAAGCAAGTAACAAATGGGATTGTAAACTTAATGAATGACGTTCTTTTGTTGTTTCTCGGAAGATAAAGTACCTAACCAAATCGTAAAAATATAGCTGCGCGTAAATTACGAGAGAGATAGAGTGAGAGAGAGAGATGGTAGAGAGAGAGAGAGAGAGAGAGAGAGAGAAATGATAGAGATAGAGAGATGATAGAGAGAGAGAGAGATCGCGTTCAAACTACGGATTCCTGGTGTGTGATTAGCAACTTACAAACTCCGTTACAACTTACAACATTACAGTTTTTATGCGGGATTTAAGCTGAAATTCATTTCCTATCTAGATAATCGACATAAACCACAATTATTTCTTATAATTATGCAAATTTTAGCTTTACACATGAGATAAACTCGGTGAATGTGCATAGCGCCCTGTGAAGGTACAGTAAAATATTAATGCAGAAAAGAAACGTTTCCATTAGGATGGTAAAAACGTTTTCCGAAAGAATTTCTTTAAGGATTTCTTAACGTCTTTATTTCATCGGCAAAATTGTTCTCAAAGTGGTAAAGTTCATAGATCCGGGTTGATACTTGGAGAAATAGGAAGTGATTATCCGAACAGGTTCATTGAAATGGTGACATTTCCGTTGATCATGGTTAAAAGCTTTAACTGTGGGTAATCAAGCAAAAATGGAAGTGGCGTTCCGTGACCTGCTAGTCGACTTCGGGCTGATCGATTTCATTCCCGTTCGCTAAATTGGTCCTTTGGAGGATGTTTTTGGGCATTTTTTATGCCAACCAAGCTCTCAATAAAGCTGTTTCCGGTTAGCCCTCCTTATTCCACTAAATGTTTCCCTCTTTGATTTAAAATTTAATAACATGAACACTAATCCAGAAATGCGAATGCAGCAGTATATCTGTAATGCTAAGGCCTCCCAACGCAACTGGTCGCCGGTTTGATCCTCAGGAACCGCAACACCTGGGGTTGAAGGTTAATAAGCCAGAAATAGCCATTCCAACCTCCCTTGTACCTGTCATTTTGCCTCTCGCAGCTCTTCCTGTGTTGAAAATTTCCACAACTAAGACGCTTTTTTTCTAGTACAAATAATCGCACAAGCGGTCTTCTTCAGTCTGTCCGAATTGGGAGTCTCAAATTCCATTGTGAATGCAAAGTACAACTTCTGTTTAGGCACCATTTACGCGGTCTCGACTGCAGCATTCCTGTCCGTCTGTCTGGCTACCGGATTCCTCTGCTGGCACCGTCGCCTGCTATCACGACACACTTTCAAGCGTGTTTGCATTCTTCGACCGGCCAGGGGACACCTGGAGTCGACGAAAGATGGTGCACCCGCTGCCTACCGGCCTCCGGAGATCCTTGTCCATCCGGAGAAGCGACCAGTCATGCGCAGCCTCCTTCTTCTACTTGCTGGCTGTTACGGTGGCCGGAAACCGCTGTGGGCCGCGGATTTTCAAGGTGGTTGTGGTAGTGTCAACTCCTTGTTGGGCCACAGTCCTCTCCAAAGTGATACGACCGATGTAGAGGAGGAGGAGGAGGACTACGTCCCCATGGTGGCAGACCATTGCAGCAGTGAGGTTAAGACAAAGATTAGTAGGTCTTGCGTCTTTACGCTGGGGTACTTTTTTGTGTGTTTGTGTGCGCGCGTGGGCAGTTGAATTGGTGCGCCCCCACCAATGAACCTGGCCTTTTACCTAGCTCTTATGCTCCTAGCGTAGTATTCTGTAACGCTACTGTATACTAATGACTCTCCGTTAACAGTTTACTGAATACGCGGTCAGTATTCGCTGTGGCTGAGGAAATTCACCACAAATATTAATATTAGCTTTCGGTGTGGGCTTATGAACCTTAGTTAAGCGTGCATTTCTCCAAGTTAACGAGTAATTTCTCAGGAAATTAAAAACCGGCATTCGACCTGCTGCTTTGCAACTGAATGCAAATATGGCCTAAACGGCCATCTGCATTAGGAAGAGTGTCCCATTTGTGAGTAATTGGATAAAAGGTTTTAAGAAACATCTTTTTTGAAGGTTTTGCTAAACACAAAATCGACAGTTTTTGGGCAATCGTGAAGTATTCATCGCTATTTCAAGGATGATCTGAAACTTGTCGTAATCCAACATCAGAAATAACGATCAGTCACTGACCGCCCTGTCGACAAGGGAAATTAAGAAAATGTTTATTCCTGTGACGTCCTTATTTCTGAAAGCAAGCGAAATTGTTTGCATTAATCAACCGCATCTGAAACACTGCAAAAACGAAGAAAGTTTTGCAAAGTAGTTTTGAAATCTATTCTCCACCTGTAGGCTGTTCGCTGGAAGCCATAAATTACATTTTGCTTATTTTTTAGTGACAGTTAAGGGCAAACTTCTCTAAAGGAGTATTTTAAAGGGTTACTCTTCTTTTTTTTACTCAGTATTTTGTACGGACAGAATTTCTGTTCGTATTAACTTAAGGCTTGCTTAGTAACGACGATTTTTGAAGGTTTATAATTTTTTTCTGTAAGTTTTAGCATTTCTAGATAACGTAATATTATATTTTTGGTTATAATTTGCTTTAAGTTGTATATTATTATTTCAATGCTCTGGTGTTTTCGTTTGCGCTGGTTTACGAGTGATTAACAACCTTTCGTAAATTTCTACTCCTTTAATAGCATAGTTCGTGTACTGTATTTCTAGCAAAGCGGCTTGGTTTCCCGTTTTTTTCTGTTGTGGCCAGCAAGAATGCATAGCTCATGCTTTTTTGACGTACGAAACATGTCTTTGTTTGCTTTAGATTTAAACGGAATATTCACTCCCAACACAAGTAGCAAATTTGAGTTTTCTCCAAGCGGCTTTGTACGAAACGCCGTTTTATTACGCCACTGAGTTTTTCTATTACTCATTTTGAAGCAGTACTAGGGTTCCTAACGTAAGAATCTTATTTTGTGTCTGTAATTGACAGCAACGTTACGTGGGAAACTGAGAGTGACAAGTTTGGGCTTTATTAGCCGTTGTTCGGAAATTATTTGTTGACCATAAGTACTTCTGCACTTGACGTAGACGGACCGTTTAGCTGTCAGCCACCCAAGTTTGAATTCACATTGTCAATCCATCGGAGCTTTGTAAACGTGGGAGGAGTGAGGTAGATGCTGCGCTAGTTACCTTGGCTGCACTTGCTTCTTTGGGCACACGGTGGAGGTCACCGTTGACAACGATCTTACTGTCATCAAATTGGGTTTTTGAGGACAGAACACTTTTGGTTCTTTCAAATAGAGTCCGCACTTCGCTCCGTTCCACCTACCTCTGGCTACTGTTCTTCTGCCTGAGAGCGTCAGCGGTCTGCACTACCTTCAGAGAACTGAGGTTCTGGGCTACCTGTCGAGCTGGACGGGGATTATATATCCCCCGATCTTTGGATCAGTGTTTAGCTTTTCGGTAAATGTCTGCGACACAATTATTATTACTATTTGCGTGGCTATTTATGTGATTTAGGTAGGCATGAAGTGCTGCCCTGAATTAATTGTAAAAGTTAAGCTGGGGTTAGGGGTCGGGTTAGTTTTAGGGTCAGGTTAAGGATAACTTTTAGAGTCGAGGTTATGGTAAGGATTGGTTTTCGAGTTGGATTTACCTTTAGGTCTACGGCTAGCACTGGCTTTAGAAATAGGGATAGTTAGTTTCGATAAATTAGCCGCTTACCAGTCGCTAGCGATCTACCCGCCATTTTAGCTTACTGTCAGATTATCAGTTTGCTGACAGCTTTTTTCAACTTACGCGCTGCATCGTAAACTGGATTGGCTTATTTGAGCAATTTTTTGTGATAAGTTAGACCGAAAAAGACAAGAGAAACCGAAATGACCATATCTGGCTTATTAGCCGTCATCAGGCAGTCGTACCCAATCCAACGTGTTGCTCACCTGAGATTCGAATCCAGGACCTTTTGTCATTGAGTGTATCACTACCCTTTAGCCACGGGCCTATTGTCCTGTCGGTTGTGATCGGGCATATGAATTATCATAGTGTGGCTCTCACTGATCTGATTATCGAATCCGCTCGTCACACTGTGCCTTAAAACTCAATCTAGAGCCCTCTAAAGTTTCATTCTAGCTGCCGTTTTTTCCCACCGATGACCCCATAATTATAATTATCTCCTTATTGCAGGGAGCTTGCGTTTTTGTCTGCGGAGTGGTTACCCAGGTTCCCTGGCCGAAAATATTTATCAGAACGCGGTAAGGGTTCCACGGTTTTTTCTTCTCTTTCAGATTATCTTAAGAATAGTGCTGGTGGCAGGCTTAGAAGTAATCAGACTCTCTACCTGCTTCCTATGGACCCGGAGTTTGAGATCCCAGCAAGCAAACATCCGTCTTTGTGGAATTCTTGGAGAGGGCGCCTTTGGGACTGTGTTCAAGGCCACGGTGAGGGATCTACCTAGAGGCAGTGGCGTTGTGGGCTGCATCGAGGCCGCAATAAAAACGCTTAAGGGTTAGTTCATGCACTGTGTCATCGTCGCATAGTCTCTTTTCTGTTGCACACCTTCCTCACTTCTGCCTCCTCCTCTTTCCGCCTCCACTGGAACACCGCAGATGGCCTAGCGGACGCTGATGTGGAGGACTTCGTGCAGGAGATTCAGACATTGAAGTACATCGGAAGGCACAGCAACGTCATCCGGCTGTATGCGACCAGCACACAACACGGTAGCCCATGCCTGTCCTCCGTTTTTACTCTTCACTTCGGCAGGGTCTCTTCGACGACTTGACTTTCATAATTTCGACTGTACTTTCCTTCTGCTTCGACGTGCGCCGTTAGCGTTTTTGTTTGACCGGACGTGAGATTTATTGGCTTGATTCTAGCACTGAGAGCTGAGGAGACTGTGGAAGAGTTTTGGGGAAGATGAATAGACAAAAGATCGAGTGAATGTAGGCGCTGTAAATACGCAAGCAACTTCGGTAATGATAGCATTGGTGGACATATCGCATTAGGTTGATATAGTGAAGAAATATCTAGTAGAAATGTCTAGTAGGGGTACTAGTTAGGGGTAGCACCACACAGATAGCATTTGGTCGCTCCATTTATCTCGTACAGGTGGTGAATGCTCCTGTGGCCGCCTCTAACTGGTACCCAAATCTTACCTGTGGCTCCTCGAAGTTGGGTTCTTCCCAGCGGCCACACCCCGGGCAACCGTTACGACTGGCGGGCTTAACCAGATGAAGGTCTCCGGTGTTGTGTGTGCCTCCACACCCGATATGTCTGACTCCCGAACTTCCCACCTCCCTCCTCTCAAAATGTCCTACGATGAGGACGACGGCAACCCCGTAGGCGGCCCAGGCTAACTCGGGACGTTCTCCCACTAAAACAAAACCGTGACCCATAGTGGAGTTCGGCAGCCGTCTGGGATGTCCGAGCAGCCCTATTTAGGGACATCACTGCTTGCCTCCTCGAGAAGGAAGAGGCTAGAAAAGTTGCCCTAAACAAATGCTGGTTATCACGTCTTCTGCAGCCGGCCGCGTCTCGCAGATCGCAAAATACGCGGTCGTAAAACTCAATCAAACAAACATACCCCCCATCCCCCTTGCCATACTCCCAGGCTGCTCGGGTGAATCCGTTCACACTAGCAGCCTGGAATGTTTGTTCCCTTTAACACAATCCTAGGAGCAACCGGCCGAAACGGAGGACGGCGCAAGTCGCTCGGGAACTGGCGCGCTACAATATGGACAGCTCAGCTGGAGGAGATGGGTGCCGGCTACACCTTCTTCTGGAGCGGCCGGCCAAAGGCAGAGCGACACGACGCTGGTGTTGCTTTTGCCATCCGAAACGATATCGTGGGACGTCTGCCCTGTCTGCCACATGGTATTAATGATCGCCTGATGAGCCTCCGCCGGCCTCTTCGGGGAGATAAGTTCACCACCATTATCAGCACCTACGCTCCCCCAATGATGAGCTCTGATGTGGCGAAGGACACATTCTACGACGACCTGCACGGCCTGCTGGCGACTGTGCCGAAGGCGGACAAGTTAATTGTCCTTGGTGACTTCAACGCCCGCGTCGGGACGGACCACGCTGCCTGAAAGGGAGTGCTGTGTCCCAGTGATCTTGGTAGCTGTAACGATGACGGCCTTCTTTTTCTGCGAACCTGAGCGGAACACCGTCTCCTGCTGACATTACCTTCTGCCGCCTTCCTACGCGGGAGAAGGCCACGTGGATGCACCCTCGGTCGTGGCGCTGGCATCTGCTGGACTACGTTCCCGTCCGGCGGCGAGATCGACAGGACGTGCTGGTAACCAAGGCGATCCGCGATGCCGATGGTTGGACAGATCACCGCCTCGTCATCTCCCAGATGAGGCTCCGACTGCAACCCCGACGAAGGCCCCAAGGTAAGAGGCCACTTTGTAAGTTTAATACTCTTTTGTTAAATTTGCCTGCTCACTGTTTTGATTTCAGCAACCAAATAACCGAGAAACTGGAGGACCAGCATGCTCCGGATTATAATGCTAACGTGGAGGCATGATGGTGTCAACTGCGAAATGTCACCCAGTCAAACACCCTCGATGTCCTCGGACGCGCACGCCGTCAACACCCGGACTGGTTTGATGACAATGACGCCGACATCAGCAACTCACTTGCGAAGAAGAATGGACTTCACAAAGCCTACATGGACCATCGGACTGACGCCACCAAAGCAACCTTCTTCAGATGCCGGCGCCTTGTACAGCTACGGCTGCGGGTGATGCAGGATGCCTGGGTGATCCGAAAGGCTGAGGAAATCCAGGGGTATGCGGACCGCAATGAAATGAAAAACTTTTTAAAAGCCCACAAGGACATCTACGGCCCGTGTATCAAGGGGACCGCACCGCTGCTCACCTCTGGCGGCACAACGCTGCTGACAGAGAAATCGCAAATTCTGAAGCTCTGGGCCGAGCACTTCAGAAGTATCCTTCATGGCTCATCAGCCATTTCGATGTTGCCATTGACCGGCTCCCTCAAGTGGACACGACCAATGACCGGGATCTGCCACGGAAGTCTACAAGCACGGTGGGCCCCGGCTGATGGCAGAACTCACAACACTCCTCCAGGAGATGTGGCGCCATGGACAAGTTCCTCAGGATTTCAAAGACGCGACCATCGTCCATCTCTACAAACGGAAAGGGAACCGGCCACTCTGTGATACTCAAAAGGGCAACTCTTTGCTCAACATCACCGGCAATATCTTCGCCCATATCTTTCCCAATCGTCTGAACGGTCACCTAGAGCAGGGCCTGCTCCCGGAAAGCCAATGTGGCTTCCACCGACACCGCGGAACAACCGATATGGTCTTTGCCGCCAGCCAGTTACAAGATAAGTGCCAGGAGATGCGAACTCACCTTCGTGGATTTGGCAGAAGCCTTTGACACGGTGAATCGCGATGGACTGTGGAAAGTCATGCAAAAAATTGGGCTGTCCTGAGCGGTTTACGCTCATGGTGCAACAGCTTCATGTCGGGATGACCTCGCGCGCCACTGACAACGGGACCGTATCCGAAGCATTCGCAGTGACCAACGGAGTGAAGCAGGGCTGCGTATTGGCTCCCACCCTGTTCAGTCTCATGTTCTCGGCTATGCTGATGAGCAACCTGGGATCCGCATCGCCTACAGAACTGACGGGCACCTTCTTAACAGTCGGCGTATGCAGGCTTCAACGCGCGTGTCTACGACTGCAGTCCATGACTTGCTCTTCGCAGACGACTGCGCCCTTAACATCGTGACGGAGGAGGACATGCAAAGGAGTATGGACCTCTTCACCGCAGGCTGTGCCGATTTTGGATTAACGATCTGTACAGCCAAAACGGTTGTCATGCACCAGCCGCCACCCAGCGCGGAATACAATGCTCCCCGAATCAATGTCAACAGTGCTCAACTCAATAATGTGGAAAGCTTCGCTTATCTAGGAAGCAGGCTGTCCCGCAACACGAGAATCGACGACGAGGTTGCCCAACGGAATCGCCATGGTCTTTACCTGAGTACAAAACTGAAGATGCACAAGGCCATCGTCTTGAAGGCAATCCTTTAACGGAGCGGAGACCTGGACCGTCTAACCAAGCCAGGAGACTAAATCACTTCCAGCTCAGCTGCCTCCGCAGAATACTGAAGCTGAGATGGCAAGACAGGATCCCGGACACGGAAGTCCTGGAGCGGACCGGAATCCTCAGCATCCACGTCATGTTGAGGCAAGTGCAACTGCGATGGAGCGGCCACCTGGTAAGAATGGACGACTTTTCTACGGAGATGTCGCTACGGGTGCTCGCCGACAGGGAGGTCAAAAACGACGCTACAAGGACACTTTGAAGAAATCGCTGAAGCAACTGCAAATCCACCCGGCGACCTGGGAGGACCTCACACAGGATAGACCTGCATGGAGAAGATCCGTGACGCCTGGTTCAGCAATCTATTAGGCTATCCGGATCTCCGTCACCAAGGCCAGAAGAGCGACACGAAAGTCCCCAGCGCCCCGGACCAACATCGTCGATGCCCAGGCTCTGCCAACATGCCCGCGCTGTCAACGCATCTTTCGCGCGCGAATCGTCCTCGTTGGACATCTTCGGACGCAATTCACCAACAACCCAACAGTTCCAATTTCTACTTCAAATTCTGCCAACCCTCCTTCTGACTCTCCACCCTCACTCCTGGCATCAATTCCATTACTCCCACTATCATAGAGACCACATCCACCTACAATTATTGGTGATCAGAGTCAATAAAACATCAAAAACGCCATTCTGTAAGTGACTGTGCTGGATTCTGTAGGTCGACCCCAGATCGATGTATCGATTGACCGAGTTCTCGTCTGGGCCCCAGGTTTAAATCAGTTCGCGGTGTGTGGGCGGCCCGTCGCATACCCAGCTTATGCGGTCCGAATATGCCTTCTGTTTGACCCGTGTAGTAACAAGACCAATTTAGCTAGGGGATGCAATGCGCTGCACTGGACTGCTCAAACCTGGGTTATCAAGTCTGACTGCTTGCGGTGGATGAGGCGGTGCCTCCATGGACTGTGGACGTCAATTTGTCAGACGAAGGCCCTTTCTAGTGCGTTTTATTTTTCAAGTTAGATGTTCAATCCCCACCCCTAACGCAGTTTGGACCCGTATCTTTGCAGGTCGACCGCTAATGGTGATGGAATACGCTGCCCTCGGAAGCCTGCTGCATCTTTTGCAGAAACACCGTGTCTTCTTCCTGCAAGCCAGCACCCAGAGGGAGACAGTGTTTCTGCAATTCTGCAAGCAGATCGCCACTGGCATGGAGTATCTGTCCTCGATCGGGGTATGTTCCTCCTTCCCCACACCTACCCGTGTAGAACTGATGACTACGGTCGACGTTTCACGCACATGACCTAGTGTGTCTGCTCAGGTGGAGAGCGTTCGAGGGTATCTGCGAACGCTTAAAGCACCAATCATTGTATGTTGGAAGGGCTTCTAGCCAGTACATGTGCCGTCAGTATGGTAAATAATTACGTGTTTGTATACTACTGAATACCTGTTGGTAGCTTGTGAATAATATGCAGTTCCTACGCTGAAGCTGATCGATTTAAGCTGAAATATTGATATCAGCTTCCTGACCGAGCCTGAAAAGTTTTATTTATCTGAAGGATTACTCCAAGATCTGGCATAACTTTCCTCAGAACTTAAGCAAGACAGTAGGGAAGACCGTCTGCGTAGCTTGGGCCTCACAGCAGTCAGTCCTACGCCATTATCCTGTCGGGCGAGTTTGCCGTGATCATGTTCGGCTGCGGAGACCATGAATAACTGGGTCTGAAAAGACGTGACTCCGTGAACAGGTTGTCATAGTTAGAGCATCACAAGCGACGGGATCCACCTCTGTGCAGCTGTGTGTTGTGCTTCCGTTAGCTTCTCTTGAGGTGTGGACTTGAACAGTGTCTACCTCACCCAGTCCTTATCACCCACCGTCTTCCGCGGGAAAAACAAAGGCCAGGCTTACAGGGTTTGGCGTATTCGTGAGGGCAATATCTGACAAAGCGAAGCACTTCGTCTTCGCGTGGCACATATGGCCTCATCTCAAAATACACGTGCCAGAAATTGCACCGGTAGCTTCACGTAAGAAGGGTTAACGTGGTTTTCGCTTCCGAGGGCTTTTTTCTTCTACTGCCTTAATTTGTCGTCCATGAAGACGCTGTTGGTGACGCTATTGATTGCGAAGAGACGGTCATTGCACCAGCGCGGGTCAGTGGTTGGTCTGGGCTGATTCATCAGAACGCACCCAGATCAGGATAATCTGGTGTTGTTGGCATTGCCGGTATAAGATCTGGCATGTAAGGTGGGGTAGTGTGACCGAAATTCAAATCTTCCTGTCCGTCTGCGTAGTGGATTAGCCCGGTGATCGGTGATGGAATGGTCATTTTTAAACTAGCCAGCCAGCTATACCCAATCCCACGTTTTGCGACCTTTGAGGCCCTAACATGCACCCTATTGGTTAGAAATCCAAAGCCCTAACCGTTGAGTCACGGGGTCGTTGTACTTTCGGTTGCGATCGGGTATATTAACAAGGATGGGAGACTCTCACCGATCGCATAACGGGACGAACTCTTCCCGTTGTGCCTTGGCACTTAATCTCTAGACTCGCCGGCAGCTGCTCAGCATCTAGTAGGCTAAAGGCAGATTGACAATACCGACAGAGACAAAGGAGTCTTTCCTGACCATTGAGTGGCTCTTTGTCCTACCGGTTGCGATCGAGTAACATTAAGAAGGATGCTCACCGATCGCCTCATGTCCGGGTGAATTGATCACAATGCGCTTGGCCTGCAGATGGTGATATGCATTGGGTAATGTCTGGTTATCAAGCTGGATCGGGGGCAGTTCCTGGGTTTGTGGTCGTGGGCCACTTCGGTAGAAAGGTCGTTTAGCGAGTGGCATTCGAGGACGTTGCTGATCTGGCCTCTGTGGAGTATCTACCAATGGCTGGCTGAAGAGGACCTGGATGAAACGAAATGTCTATTTATTCTCACGCCACCCTACCCAAGCCGCCACAATCCAAACAAGCCCTAATTTCCTGATGCTTGTAGCAGTCCTCGCATGTTCAAACTGATTTTACGGAAGCATCTGATTGCAGCAAGGTGTTGATATGTCCTGTCTGTATGAGATGCGAGGTCCTCATCCCCGTACCAGTGAGGAGATCTGACTGATCCCTACTGCCCACATCTCACCGCCCTTTCTCGCTTTAGATCGTTCACAGAGATCTGGCGGCCAGGAACGTGGTTGTGACAAGTGAGGGCGTGCTGAAGATTGCTGATTTTGGACTGACGCGCATAGTGAACATCTACTACCGTATGAGACATCCGGTGAGTCTCAGATGCGAAATAAACCTCTTTATTTTTCTAGAACATGTTGATAATTCTGTCTTGCCTGTAAAACCATACTCAGGGATAGTTTGTGCTCCTTTATAGAGGAATTAGTTGGTATATTGGTGAAGATATGGTGGCACTCCGTGGCGTCGTTGAGTTTTGACTGGAAGGAGCTGCACAGCAGAGATGTACTGAGAGGAGTTTTGGTCACTGAAACCCCTCCATGCGCACGAGAAGGCTAGCTAGAAGTGGGCCTCTCCACCAAGGAGCTACTTGGTGCGTGTTGCAAGTCGTGTGTAGCACGTCACTCTCACACATGTGAGCTGTGAGCTTGTGGTAAGCTGAGCAGGTCATATACATAATACGCATAGACGAGGTCATCAGCAGCTGCGCTGACTTTCGCATCAGACAACTGACCGGCTCGGACGGTGGTCTGATTGTGGAGGTGAGGGAAAGAGTGAGGTCGAAGGCTCAGTGCATTTTCCTCACTATAATCAATCTAACGCACATGAAACGGTCATGGTGCGCTAGAAGTCGTCACTTGGAAGGTTGCCAACTGAAGTGAAAACTCAGAACGCGTGGTCAGCCCAGTGTGTATTTTGTGCGGAGTGGCCGACTGGTGGACTGAGAGTCAGGCTGCAATGGCTCCTTCTTAATGTTGCTTTTATGGCACACCCTCTGCGGGATCCGAGCCAGGTGTGGTGGTACGCCCAGGGGCGGCTCCGGCCGCGCCAGCTACCTGCGCTCTCTCCCATCTCCGGTTATGCTGACTCTGTCATGACACTGGGCTCAGGTTAGGGAGAAGAAGAGAGTGTGGTAGCTGCAGTGCAAGTCAACTCTATAATCTGATTTACGTGAAACTAACGTGGCACCCGTAGACAGGCTGCTGGCCAAGGCAGCTGACTGATACTTGTGAAGAGCTAATGAAGTGGTCGAGTTTGCGGACAGCGTCCCTGTGGTACTTTTTGCACATTCCTCAATAAACACAGTCTGATATTTGATACTTTTACGGTGGACTAAATTTCAATGCTTGGAAGGCTGTCAACTGACAAGTTAACCCGGCTTTCGGAGAACTGGATTGCAATGGCTCCTCAGTATGCCTCCGATGGCACTCCCACTCATTAATTGCGCTGCGTAGACCTTATTTGGGTTCGCCTCCGGTACTTATTAGCTGAATCCCTACTTAAATACACCAGCAGTCTTATTTGTGCCTGACTGCATATCCCACGGCCATATTTAACAATTTTGATTGGCTGGCCTCGTTATAAGACGGACTGGAGGGCAGAGGCGTATTACGTCAACCAATCGGAGGACGCTGTTACTTTTAAAAATGGGAAAGGGAGTCCGGCCACAAGTTCCTCAAGTCCTGATTGCCTGACAGAGGGGGATCTCTCCTCGCGCTGTTTCCTTCGTTGATTGTCTGTTTCGTTTTCTGTTTCTGACTCACAGGGTCGGCTGCCAATCAAGTGGATGTCTCCAGAGGCCATGTTCTCAAAGGTTTTCTCTACGAGCTCCGACGTGTAAGTTCTCTCCAATTGATTACGAGAAGAAGATAGTTGTTTAGGAGCTCCGACGAACATCTGGTCTGGCGGTGAAGGGTCGGAAACGAGATGGTACTGTGGATGTGGTAGGCCCTTCTTTGTACATAACTGCTCGCTATGCGATTGCCAACGATGGGCCTAGAGTCAATAAAAGGCACAGTTGGACCAGCGTGTCCCGTACCTTGATTGGTGCGCGTCACTCCATCATACTTCATATTCCTAATCACAATCTACCGGACAACGGGCCCGAGGCTCATTAGTAGGGGTATTGCATCCATAACGAAATATCCGGGTTCGAATCCCAGGTGCTGCACACTTTAATTGGGTATGACTGACTGACGACGGCCAGTTAAGCCAGAAATCGCCATTGTGGGCTCTTCTGTCCTTTTCGATACTCCAGTGTCAGCATATGATACTATTCGGTATGCAGCTGACTGTGAGGGCTCTAACGTGCGCTTCAGGGCACAACGGAACATATTTGTTCCTTAACCAGGTCGGTGAACACCACACTAGCATAATTCATATTCCCGATCGCAGCCGACAAAACAACGAACCCGTGGCTCAATGGTAGTGTTGCACTCAATGACCAATGGTCGCGGGTTGGAATCTCAAGCTGTCCGCATTTGGGATCGCGTGCGGTTGCTGGCTGGGCTACCGAGTGAGCCCCAAGGCACAGCGCGACGAGTGAGACCTGTAACCGATCGGTTAGTGCCTATCTACCGATGTTTATATTCCTGATCGAAACTGGCAAGTCAACGAGCCCGTGGCTCGATAGTAAGAATGTTGGACTGCCAATCAACAGATCGTGGTTTCGACCCCGTGATATATATATATATATATATATGGAATGGAACCGACAAAGACAAAAGAGACCGGAATGGCCATTTCTGGCTTATTAGCCGTCATCAGCCAGTCATACTCAATCCCAAGTGTGGCACACCTGGGATTCGAACCCGCGAACTTTGGAATTTGAGTCGAACGCTCTACCATTGAGCCACGGGCTCGTTGTTTTGTCGGTTGTGATCGGGAATATGATGATAGTGTGGGGCTTACCGATCTGCTTAAGGAACATGCATGTTCCGTAGTGCCCTGGAGCTCAGACTAGAGCCCTCGCAGGCGGTCGCATAGCGACGTGTAGCATATGATGGAATGGAACCGACAAAGACAAGGGAAACCGGAATGGCCATTTCTGGCTTATTAGCCGTCATCAGCAAGTCATACCCAATCCCAAGTGTGGCACACCTGGGATTCGAACCCGCGAACTTTGGTATTTGAGTCGAACGCTCTACCATTGAGCCACGGGCTCGTTGTTTTGTCGGTTTTGATCGGGAATATGATGATAGTGTGGGGCTCACCGATCTGTATACTTACCCCTAAGAATAGCAGGATATCTCTTGTTGCAGCTTCGCGAGTACATTTTATAGCCGGGATGACGCCACTCAGACGCTGGGGCAATTGCTCAACGCACAAATCTTTATGATATCGAATGTGTGATCTACGTGGTGCAGCCACAACTTTGGTTTGAAACGTTATAAGACGCCCTCTTCATGTCGCTATAAGACTAGTTCGGTAAGTAGCCCCGATATTGGGGTGCCCTTGTTGATGGTATTTTTCATCGAACTTGCAATAGCTTAGTTATTTTGTCCATATCAATGTCATGCATGTGTATATATGTATAATTTTCCATCTACTGGCGTACTCTAGTTATACGAAAATCCTCGACTCAACTGCCAACTGACACACTGTGCACATTGATTGCCTAACTGTCACGGGCATTCACGTTTTACGCCCTTTTAGGTGGTCCTTTGGTGTGGTAATGTGGGAAGTGTTCACAATTGGCGATGCACCCTTTGCGCACTTGTCTCCTGTGGAATACTATAATCAGCTCAGGCAAGGCCTCATCCATCCGAAGCCGGAGCTTGCCAGCAGCCAAATTTACGCCACGGTGATGGCACCCTGTTGGAAGTACAAGCCCGCGGAGCGTCCCCGTTTCGCTGAATTGCGCAAACGGCTGGAGGACCTGCTCCTTGAGGCATTTAACGACGGTGGAGGCCCGGACACCCTGCCGTGGGGCCTTGCGTCATTCTTCTCTTGAGTTGATCATCCAGGCCCGCCAGTCGGATATCGAGGTCGCCTCTCAGCCCCTATGCCTATGTACCTCCGCATATCCCTGAATCCATTTGAGTTTGCGTGCCTGCAGCAGGCTGTGTCTATACGGCGCCCATGCAGTGCCAAATCAATAAACCTATTTATACGCACGCGCGCTTCTTGTTGTTGAATGTGTCAGAAACCGATGGGCCTCACTGCGCATGTCCAAAGAACTCCTTTGCCCTTGTGTTGACTCTCAATCGGCTGTACATTAAACTTCTTTCAGCGAATCATTCCTCCTGCACTCAGGACCCAGCTTCGCCAACCTGATGTTAGAAGGGGTAGTATCCAATGGGTCGAATTGTGGATGTAGTGGGGAGTCGCGATACTGGCTAAGACGAGGATGGACAGAAGCGCGCCCGAGGGGCAGTTTGGGCCAGCGCCCATCAGACGGGTGTTCAGTGCGAGCTGGGCCACAAACTGACGTCTGATGACGTTTCGCCACGCTACTCTTTATCCAGAAATAAGACTACCTCGATTTATTCTGCTCCTGATATACTTTAAGCTTCAGCGACTAATGCTCTCTCACCTACGGATCAGATATGGTTCACGGTTCCTGTGGGCGAGTTAGGGCAACCTGGAAACTGCAATGCTTAGGGTTATTTGACTTGGATGAAACTGAGTTCGTGCAGGATAACATTGAAGGATAAGTCGGTTGGCAGGTCCTGTCCATCCATGAGTACCTAGGAGTTGCTTGATTGAGATAAGTGGCAAACGCGAGAAATTTACTTAGTGTGCGGTGATTGTGAAAAGGATGATAACTGCGCACATCTTCCCGTCTGGTGGGATTTTTTGTTTTAGATGACAACTGTCTCGTCCGGTGTGTGCTATGGTGGAGGCCACGCCCAAGTCGTCAGATGTGTGAACAGAATCTGCTTGTGTACTGGGCTTCCAATATGGAGGTGTGACCAACTTCCCCACCCAGTTTTTTGACTAACTCTACCGCGGCCATGGACTCTGTATCCGATCGAGGTTCGGTATTTCGATCTGGGTTAATCCCTGTCCAATTTATCCACCAGGACGCGAACGTTTGAGGAAGCTTGTTACCTATCATGTGAAGCCTTGTCTAGGGCCCCTTAAAGGCAGCATTAGGTAGAAGCACAATAGCCTGGTGCCGAAAGAAGGGCACAAACCCACCCGCTTGTCTTACGGAACCGTGGTAAAAGGGGTTTTGTGGGTGGGGCAAAAGAATGGTTATAAAAGCATGGGAAACTCGGAAGATGAGGAAAAATCGAAAATTGTAAGGAAGGATGAACTTTAAGAGAGATGAAGGCAACGCGCAACATATGAAACAGGCAAATAAGTCCTCCAATGAGTAGAAAGAGCTTGAAAGGACTGTACCAATTGGAAGAAAATACAACCAACCTGAATAGTGCAAGTGGGAACCAATAGGAAGAGACGAACCCGGGAAGCGTGCAAATGAAAATCGTCGAAATGGAAACCGGTGAAGGCGAATGCGAATTGAACCACCCAGAAGCACAGGGAATGGGTAAAAGCGAACCGGAAGCGCGGTAAGAATGTATGCAAAAATTAAATTCACATGCAGAGCAATCGTATAGAAATTTAGGTGGTAGGAAGTGGAGAAACATAGTAAACCAAAATTAATGGAAGCGGAACGGACGTACTAGCATTAGCATAGGTTTCCAGTCAAGGGTCAGGTAAATTTTCGGAGCATTAGTAGGAAGAAAAGGCAAGAGAATGTAACAGCGTGTGATTTGCGAATATAAAGAAAACGAAAAAAATACGCACAGATTTTTTCGGAAGCGGTGCATGAATTCATGTTGAGAAAAAAAATAAGAGATGCTTCAATGACAAGAAGAACCTCAAATGCATAATCATTACTATAAAGCTAGAATGAATTACAGTTTTTTTAATGGCATTTCAGGAATCCAGAGAGAAGAACACAACGAAGGAAAGGACCGCAGAGGTAAAAGGCAGCAAAAGAAGGAGAAGTATTAAAGGTAATTTAATCCAACCGGATTGTGGAGTACCTGCATGACCCAGCAGAGCATACCAGCGGCTTCTTAATTAGGTGCGATCGCTGCCGACGGAAAAAGACCCTGAGAATAGGTACCATTTTCGAAGGAAGTAGATAAACACTCGGAAAGATGATGAAAATTGTCTGTCGTAACGTAAAAGGTGTGCGAGCCAAGCGCTAGGCTGCATTAGTATGTGTACATCGCAACACAGCAATGCGATGGTATGCAATTTGCCGGAATTTGTAAACTAATGCACTGATGAGCACTGTAGGTCAGATAGGCGCAGAGATGTGGAAGTGCAGGTAGATGAGACAATGATAGCAAGGCGCAAGAATAATAAAGGAAGGCAGGACTAGGTATTAGGAATGTACAAAGCCTCTATAAAGAAGGCCCTTTTTGAACAAGTAAATACCTGAAGCTGGCCGGTACTGAAGGTGGTGATAACAAAACGGGTTGCGAACGATTGGACATTGCTATGGAGCATGACATCGTCTATCGAAGGTGTAGATATTCTTCGTAAACAGGAGGAGAAGGAGACTAACCGAGGAAAATGCTGGTGTCCGGACGGCAGAGCGCCAAGTTAGCAGAGAAATGTCATAATCGGAAGCACAGTATAGAAAAATAGAAGAACGCAGGAAAGTAAGGACGAAGAAACAAGCAGAGCATAGCGTCTGTTTGCTGTGTATGGAAGGTTGGAGAGCATTGAAAGAGCTGCTGGGTGGAAGAGGAGACGAGGTCGTAGGAAGATGACCAAGGAAAACAAAGGCTAAGGAAAATGAAATATACGTGGAACATGAACATGCAGTGGTAAAACAAGATCAAATAAGGGACGTTGAGTAGAAGTGAATGTAAACTGAAAGGGCTGCCGGCGGAACAGTGTGTTACCATAAACCCAACCCTAACGGTGACTCTAAATGCTAACTGAATCCTAAACCAAACATAAGCAAAAAGCATCAAACTAACACGTAGTCCTAATCATAAAACTAACCCCTCAAGGTAAGAATTAACATCAAAACGGAAATCTTAGCGCAACCGTTATCTTAATAAAAAAAACCAACCCTAACCCTATAAGTTAATTTACCCGTAAAGATATGGACAAGGACAACCTTAAGTATGAAGCCTGTCCGGAACATAAACCTAAAACTAACTTTAACCTTAACCCTAAAACCAAATGTAACCGAACCAAAAATCGTAATTCTAACGTTAATCATAACCCTTAACCCATCCTTAACCCTAAATACAACATGAAACCTAACCCTAACCTTAACTCTAATCCTAACCTTAAACCTAACCCAAAACATAAACCTACTCCTCAGCTTAATCCTAAAACTAACCCAAATCCTAACCTTAACCCTAACCGCAACCGAAACCCTTACTTCACTTTTAAACCTAACTCTATCCATTTACCCTAAACGCAACATTAACCCGAAAACTAACCGTAACCCTACACACAACATGAACTTATCCTTAGCCCTAGCCCCAACACTGACACCAACCTTTAGAATAAACCGAAACCTAACCCTTACCTTAACCCTAAACGTAAACCCACCCTTACGCTAACCCTTGCGGTAACCCGAATTCTAACCGGAAACCTTACCCCAACCGTAAATGGTTACCCGATTCCTAACCCTATCATCGGCGTTCAAATCATCAAACCATCAAACAGAAATAACCTAAAGACCAAAACTGAAGCTGAAGCCTAAACTTACCGCAACCGAAAGATGGCAATCATGAATGCCTAACTGTGAACACACAGCCGACTAATACTATAACTAACAGTATGTCCAAGAAAACATGAAACTAACACAAACCTTTAAACCAAAACTACCCCAAATCCTAACCTTGCAAATAAACCTAATGCGCATGCCGCCCAAATCCCAACCAATGAAACAGGTTGAAACACATTAGTCGCGTACACAAGTTGTCCAAATAAAAAAAACAATAATTTGGGGAAAAAATGGGGGAAGAAGGCATTAAGAGCACAGACGAAGAGTAAACTTTAGTATACAAAGTCATCGGTTCAAGCGACTGAGCTTAAGGAAAGGCAGCTGTTATTGAGTAATGAAGCTTAATGTCCGGAGTAGACAGTAGGAAAGACACCCCTCCCCTAACATCCAACGGAGACGCTGTTCCAACCTCTCACACCCCATAAATGAGGAATACTAGGTAAGCGATACGAACGCACGAGCCAGCATGACAGAAGGTAGTCAAAAGACAGCTGCATAGTTAGCGTAAACATAAAATGGCGCTTGGCCAAGCATCAAGGCTTATGTAAAGAGAACTGTTATCTGCTTAGGGAATATTACAGCGGGAGGAGGGTAAGAGAGGCGAAAGGGGAGGGCTGAGACATGATGATAGTTCAACCGTCATAGTCCGATGATGTCCACCGTATGCTCTATGGGACAGTGTAGCAGGGATGGTGACTTGTGCGTGATTTAGTTTTGAGTGATAGTAACCTTGCGCTGCAGCTACCGCACTCTCTCCTCCTCGCCACCTGAGCCCGGTGCCATAACAGAGTCAAGAAAACCGGAGATGGGAGAGGACGCAAGTGACTGGCGCGGCCGGAGCTGCCCCTGGGCGTACCACCACACCTGGCTCGGATCCCACGAAGCGGGAGTGCCATAAAGACCACATTAAGAAGGAGCCATTGCAGCCTGACTCTCAGTCCGTCAGTCAGCCACTCCACACAAAACACCCATTGGGCTGACCACGCGGTCCGAGTTATCCCGTCAGTTGGCAACCTTCCAAGCCACGGCTTTTAGCGCACCGTGATAGTTTCAAGCGCGTCAGATTGTTTATAGTGAGGAAAATGCGCTGATCTGTTGACCTCCCTCTCTCCCCCACTCCCACAGTCAAACCGCTGTCCGAGCCGGTCAGTTGTCTGATGCGGAAGTGGGCGCAACTGCTGGTGACCTCGTCTACGTGTACTCCGTACATGACCTGGCCCCACAAACACAAGCACCAGGATTTCACACAACAGGGGGTTGAACGGCTTACATCTCACATGTGTGAGAAAGCCAGAGGTCACGTTAAGAAGGAGCCCTCGCAGCCTGACTCTCAGACCACCAGTCAGCCACTCCACACAACACACATTGGACTAACTGCGAGGTCTGAGTGTAATTGTCAGTTCACAACCTTCCCACCGCGGCGGTTAACGTTACCGCACACTCTTCTCCTTCCTCACCTGAGCCCGGTCTCACGACACAGGCAAGACTGGAGATCGAAGATGGCGCAGGTGGCTGGCGCGGCCGGAGCCGCCCCTCGGCGTACCACCACACCTGGCTCGGATCCTTCAATTTCATCTAAGATAATCCCAATAAGTTTTTTTTTCAATAGACCGAAAGCAAAGTGGTAGGTAGTGGCACCCCCACGAGGCCGTTCAACGCATAACCACTGCAACTGTACCACCCCCTAACAGCCCCTCTAAATTTACATGCAAATAAAAAGCCTGTCTCAACCCATGCCACCCCGCAGAACATGGAAAATAAGCTTATAGAGCAGACCGTATAGCCGCACGCCAGAGCGGGGAGCCAAACGGCAGCTGCACCCGCATTCAAATACCCTTGCTCCAAACCCCAACAAACTCCCCGGTACATGAGCCCAACAGAATATGGCCGAACACATGACTACACAACATAGCAGACAGCCGACGGCTAAGGTCATCCAATCCAAATGTGAAAGCAAAGAAAGCCCACAATGGCTTGCCCCTTACCCCCACCCCAACCTAGCAAACTGCCCAACAGGACCAAACGCATGACCACAGATCGCACCGGGTGCAACCAGCCCAGCTACGAACAATGCAAAATAAATCCCTCTCGCGATGGTTATTTTAAACTAACCAAAACAACCTACTATAAGCATTTGAGTAGCACATACGGAGGCGTTTTAATTAGGACCAGGTCAACGTGCTGCCACCCAGCATTATCCAAGTACGCAAATCGGTCCGAGGACATTTAAGGCATCTCAAGTTGCAAAGCTAACTCACGTCGTGAATGTGTCAAGTTCGCCTTTGTAACAAGCATCCACTTCCGTTGACCGCACGGACAGCTTACAGTCGTAATTGTGCACAAATCGGGTCGTCAGCACGACCCACCGGCCTGTCGCGGTGACATTCACTCGACGCACGCGAAAACGCATTGGCTGTCAACAGCATAAGTCTTGTCTTTGAATGTACAGTTGTGTTCGGGTTTATCGGGGAGGAAAAGTCCCATCAACTTACGGGGCTTCTACTCGTACCGTTTAGCCGCCGGCTCTAAACAACCACTTCACCCAAACGTGTCTATTAAATTAAGCAAAATTTGCTATTTGTATGAAGAAACGCTAATGGTCTCTAAACGCATGAACCGACTTCCCCAAAGGACTAAGTTGACCTAATCGGCCGACAAATCCATCGCATGCTCCACATCATGGAAGAGACCGTGGAAGCAATTGACTATGTGAACCAACGAATTCCATCTGGGCATAGATTTCGCATCCTGGAATCTGAATCTTGGTTGAATGCAGGGTAAACAGCGCATGTTCTGACATACGAGCATTCTCCCATCAAACCGGCGTTGACAATGTGTGCTGCAGGTGGGAGGTGCGGTGTCTGGCGCAGAGTTTTAGCACAATTACGCGTTGAATAAATTTTGTGTGTATTTGTGCGCCGTGGTAGTTTCTAGTAAACAGGTGGTCTGGCCTTCTGTACTCACCTACTGTTCGAGGTCAGGTCTGATGATTGTGTTGATGTTTCGTTTTGGAACTAAAATCGTGGACTGCACAGACTTTAACTTCAGGGGCACTAGGATGAACATAGGTTGCGTATTTCGAAAGGAGATGAAGACCACCTCGTAGAAACTAAACACGATGTTTATAAAGTATATGCTGTTTATCTGTCAGTTACTTCTGATTTTAATCTTCTCACTAAAGACGGCATATTTTAAACCTGATTCTTATTTTTTTCAGTACCTAATGGTAGGAGTCAAGCTTCCTCGCATCCTTACTGCAGCACGAGGGGCGCTTCTGGGTGAGTAAGGTGATCAGTATCGTCACCTCATTTCTGTCTCTAGTCTATGAGCAACGGTTCATTCTCTACGTGGCTCCTCTGCTGCATGTGTGATCTGAGCCGGGGAATATCACTGTGCGCTTAGCGTCGTGGTTTGGAAGAATGCCAAATGACGGTTCAACTCAGACCTCGTAGTGTCAGCCCAATGCGTGTGTTTGCGCGCAACGATTGAATGATGGTCTGAGAATCAAACTGTAATGACTCCTTAACGTGACCGCTGGCACTCTCTTACACACACATGCAAGGTGTGAGTCACTCAACCCCCCTGTTGTTTGAAATCCTGGTTCGTGCGATTGCGGAAGTGTAGGTGGCAGTTTGACCGTCGATTTCGACGAGGTCCACCGTATGCTCCACACCAGGTGGTGCAGGGACGGTGACTTGCGCGTGAATTAGTTTTAAGTGATATTAGCCTTGCGGTGCAGCTACCGCACTCTCTCCTCCTCCCTCACCTGAGCCCGGTGTCAAGACAGAGTCAAGAAGACCGGAGATGGGAGAGGGCGCAGGTGGCTGGCGCGGCCGGAGCCGCCCCTGGGCGTGCCACAACACGCAGAAGAGGCCAGTAGGTATGTCAATAGCTAAGCTTATTGAGAAGAAAGTGATGTGATCGCCGGAAAAAGGACTGTATTCACCTGATGTTTGGATTCCAGCTCGAACCCATCTTCAGCGACATTATCAAATAGGGTCTACTTCTACTTCTCAATTACTTCCTGGGACTCGCACCTTTGCTTGCATCAGCTGTGCTTATTCACCGCACCAGTCAAGTGACCGGTTTGGACAGTGGTTGGTTCTTGCCAATGGGAATCAATAGTGGGGAGAACAACCCAGCGCCTTTTCCTCAACACAATCTGACGTGATTGAAGCTACCACGGTGCGCAAGAATTCGTGGCTTTGAAGGTTGCCAATAGACGGGAGAAATCGGACCGCACATTCAGTCCAGTGTGTGTGTGTGCGTCCACGGGGACCAGATCTGGGGATGGCAGTTTTTATTTTGGATGAGGCCTCATAAAAAATGCGGAAAATAGGGGTACGCATGCCCAAAATGCCGCACTTGGCACGAAGGAGCAAGTAATCAGCCTCACTTCGAGCTATTTGTTTTCCTGTTTCCGTCCGAGACTGACAGTTTTTCCACAACGGGCTCCATAATCTCTTCGTGTGGTTGTCTTGCCATCTGCATTAATCATTCGGTACATTCTGCAGAGTCTCTCAAAATATGCTTCATCGAGTTGGTACAAGAACTGCTTCGTAAAGGTCACTTATGGAATTCCATCGTGTTCTCCGTGTCGGCACAACTTTTAGGGAAGCAGCACCTAGTCCATATTAATGTATGGGTGGATGAATAGGAGAGGGCTTAGTTGTTGCGTACGATATTAAGAAAAAGTTCCCTAAATCCTCAGTTTATATTCGAGGAGGATGCCATGGAGGATTCAGACGGAATTATGTAGCTGTCTGGTTTTGGAAAATTCACCTGTAAACACTTGGAGCCTTAGAATTTCACCATTATTTCGCAGAGCCATGGGTGTTGGTTATCGATTCCAGACAGCTGCGGGCAAAGCAGCTACGCCGGAGAAAGTAAAAAACTGCTCCTGACACGAATGACAGAACATGACGCAGCAGTGCGGAGAAATGTCGCAAATATCAAGTCGCAGTTCATTTGGAGAGACCCGGCAGCAAATTTAACCTGAAAAAGCCCGACATTCTTATGAGACCTGACAATTTCGTGAGCCACGAGCTGTCTTAACCATGGTTTACGAGCCTCCAGTGAACTACCAAATTCAATGGCCTGTCCACACCATGCGCGGTGCTTTAAACCCTAGGGAGCGCGCAGGTGAACCCACTTTTTAACGACAAAGCCAGTGAGCTAGATGACTGAACAAACACCATGCCAACATAGGGGAAGAAAGTTCAACAGTTAACGACCCATATTTTGGCAATCAGGCGAGATCGCAACAGATGGCAACCATCTATAATGTAGGGAGAAGCCGTTAATTTTCTTAGCTATATGGTAGCGTAGGGAATTTATCCTATGAATATTGGAATCTCCTGTGTATGAATCACCCGGAGATGCTGATGTATCTACTGATGAGTTAGAGCATGAATCCGAAACACCCGGCTAATTAAGTTCTTGTCTCAGTGGTCGTGTCTACCTTTCTTTTAGATTACAATACTGTGATAATGATAGCATAAAAAGTAATCGGAAAACGTTTTCAAACAATTTAAGATAAAGAAATAATGAGGCAGATATCAAGCTCAGTCTTAATGGCGTCTCACCCACGGACATGGCTGCCAAGTTGGAAATGGCCTGGTTAACGGTTTACTCCATTATCGACCGTCATAAGATATTCAACCGCATCAAAGGGAAGCCTGATAGGGAAAAAACCAAAAGTTCGAACACCTCGCTTCAAAAGGGTTAGCCGGGATCGTATTCCTAGCAATTCAGTCCCGAGCATGAGGAAGATGGCGTTTGAGTGTCGTGAAACGGCTAAACCAAGGGCTAGGAAAAAGAAACATCTCTTTATTGAGGCAGTTAAAGAGAAAAACGGGAAAAAATGAAGAGAAAATTAAGCTTCCTTAAGAAAGGACAACACATGGTGCTCTACTTTGACAAAGAACGCTTCACGGTCAATTCGGTGTTAAAAAGTCGAACATATTGCTACACAGCCCCCCTGAGGGTAAACGAGGTTGCCGAGAATGTTAAGTACACATTTTAGCCTAACCATCATGCGTATGCGATGGTATCTTGTCTGCTTGCCTCAGTTGGCAAAGGTATGCCCTCTGTGGTCATCAAGGCTGGGGTCAAAGTGAACACAGCCGTGCACCTGCATTTTCTTCAGAGCATGTCAAGTCTTGGATAGATTTCAACTACACTCCAGACGACAACGTGGTCTTCCAGCAAGATGTTGCGCATCCACATACGTCACAGAATACACAGAAGTGGCAGGAAGACAACATGAATAGTTTATGGTCCAAGTCCAAGGATATGTGGCCACCCTCCTCACCAGACTTAAATCCCCTCAACCAAAAACATGTGAAGGTATGTCAGGGGCTCTGACGGTCTCCACTGCTAGAGAGTGGAACTAGATTTCACAGCAGTACATCAAGAACACATGTGCCAAGTTCGGACCGAGAATCGAAGGCGTCGTTGCTAATGCGGCCTCTCATATTGGATAATTTCTTCCTTCTATGAATTTTGAGGCTTTTATATAAAATATATTTGTTTGTCCAGGTACGTGTTCTCGAGACGGGTTATACTGTACTTCGGATCACTCAAATTATGACATTTGCGTCCTCATACGGTACAAAATCATGGAGAAAGCAGACGGATTGAACGGGAGAGCTGTAGGCGGCTGCACTTGTTGATTTCGTGGGATCGTGCTCTTCGTGATCACGTAGGGGCGCATGGCACCTGCCAGGCTTTGCAGTGCGAGAAGCTTCTGACTTACCAACGCAAACTCACCCAAATGTTAATTTACTCGCTACGAGCATCAAACGCTGACGTATCGATGAAGAGTTTCCGGGTTTCATGCATTCTGATTGACTGCTCGTTCCCTTACGAGGACAGCGCATTTCAATAGTCGCCATGCGACTGCCTGACAAGGCTCTATAATGAGACGCAAACCCTTATGGATCCTAGGTAGTCCACAGTTGCGATTAAGTATGGATGGCTGATGATGGCTAGGGCGCCCGAAAGTACCATTAGGGTTGCATTGTACTTTTATACTCCATTATCTCCACCCCCAGCTAATTCATATTTCACCCTTGTCCATAGGGCCAATAGAAGTGATGTCCATTAGCAGATCACCTTAGCTGACAGTCGTGAAAAAAAACAACTGCAGGAGCAGAATGGGATGTGATGTAGTGCCAGCTCCTTTTACTGTTCTTATTGCAATTACGATGTGGATGAGTGGTTTGCATGATTTATGGCATTGCGTGTTCTATTCGACGCCTCTTGTATCTTCAATCTGCAAACAGTAGTTTAATTCTCCCCGACATTTCAACGGACAATCTCCAATCTGTTAAACCTCTTCGAACCTTTACAGCAGGACAGACAGTTAGGGCTTGACTTTATATAGTGTTTCAGTGAGAGTGTTGAATTCTGGGGCACCCGCACGCTATCGAAGAGATCTGCCCGGCTCGCTTCTAAGATAAAGCATCGTGGCCGGTATCCCGTGATGTGCCACCACACCAGTCCGACAGCGGGGGGTCGGGTGTTGCGAGTGAACTTCTCGAAAACACAGTAGAGTGATTAGGAGATTGTACTACTTACCACGAAAGAGCAGTCAGGAAGGGGAAAAAAGACCGATTTTGGCAAAAGATCAGGTACGACAGCTCAGATCGTAGTAGAATGGTGTAAATTACAGGCGAGTTAACTCGTTGCAATCTAAGCAGGTGATCTGCAGAGTGAGAGTAAGGTAGCTATATAAGATGTAGTTCGGAGGTGAATGAGATTTTGGGCTGAACTTCTTCTCCTCCTCCTCCTCCTTCTCCTCCTCCTCCTCCTCCTCCTCCTCCTCCTCCTCTTCCTCCTCCCCCCATATTTTATCCAATGAATTAATTGAATAGACCATTTATCCGCTGTATTTGCTAACACACATTTAACCACTTGAATCGTACACTAGCATGATGCAATTTTCGGAAGAAGAGTGACCTTTCTTTGCTTGTCGGCGATATTTGAATACAGGTTCTGAAGGCGAAGCAGAAGGATTAAGTGTCGGCGTCAAATCGGTTTCCGCGCAGCCATCATCATTTTTTTACCTGTTAGGCTAAAAAAACATTTGCCTTCTGTTTAGATTACCAAAACCAATAAGCCAAATGCATTAAACTGTCAATTATAAGATTTCACATCATTATGACAACCTTGTCAGTCGGCTATCTCCATCCACATCCACTAGGGCTTCGTCCAATTTACTGTAATTTTGGTTGAGGAGTACCTAATCAGATATTAAACACTGAAGTTGTATAGGCGACTGAGCTGATCCCTTTCCTGGTCTTCCATTGTTTCCTCTTCAACCAATCAAACGATCCAATAGTTAGGACACTGAGTTCCATAGTTCGTTATGCACACATAGGTAAGCACAATGAGATGCAGGGGGTACTAGGTAGGCGAGACACCACACAGGTAGCATTAGATCGTTCCGTTCGTCTCGTGCAGGGGGTGAATGCTCCTGTGGCCTATAACTGGGACGCACCTCTCCCCTGTGGGTCCTCGAAGCTGGGATCTGTCTACCCCATTAGTGATAAAACGTTAAAATACATTTCGTCCCTATACTAATTTACTTCAAAGGACAGATAAATGATTGAACATTGGGTCAGAACTCATCATTCGTTACTCTTCCGGGGTCAGCAGAAACTGGTGCAGGCGACAAAGCTGATCAGTCACTGAGGAGGTTGCAAGCAACGTTGCTATTCATCTTTCGTATTCTTCTTCTTCTTCTTCTTCTTCTTCTTCTTCTTCTTCTTCTCATCCTCCTACTTCTCATAACCGCTGAAGTTTCAACTAATCTTAGTTAACAACATGTCAATTACAGGTAAGAATGCTAACCACTAATTGCCAAAGAACACCGCCTCTCATCTGATGGCAATTGAGAGAAACGAACTGCACCAATGTTCGCTTTCTTCGAGCGGATGGGAAAACCGTGTGCGATCGGATGCCATTGTAGTGATCTAAGTGTGTAGGTCTACACCAGTATCAAATAGCTGTTTGGGAACATAGCTAGGCAGCTTGGAGCAAATTTTGCATGCGAATTGTATACGTTGACTTGCCGCATAAAGCCCTGCGCAGTGCTTTTATCTTGTGGAATGAAGGGAGTACAACCTCCGCAGCCGGAACGGAATCGTCTTGCAGTTTGCACAAAGTCGCATTTTACACATCCATCTTAACGCTGCTCACTGACCATGGCACAATAATCATATTACTAACAGAATGTAAGTAGATCTGTTGTTTATTCAGAATAGACTGATGGCGTGCTACTGATTGCCAACAGTCAGTTTTTAAAGTGTGCATAAATTAAGTAGGTTGATATTGCTCCACCACTATCTCATGCAAATCATCCTGCTGCTCATCTATACTCTAAATAAGGGACGCTGATCAAAAATTAGGTTTGGACCATTGTAAACCCAGACAGCTGAGGATTCCCACATGAAACTACCACCATATGAAAGTCCTTTTCAAAGCTATAAACTGAAAAAAGTCAAAATACGGAGAAAAATACTACGATTCCTCAGGGCTTTTGGGTGGAAGGATTCATGCTAATTTTGATGCTCGGATATGCACTTTTTGAAGTAGTTTAGAACGCCGCGTTCCAAGTCTCCACCGTGGAATGAGCCAGTGTGCCGTAAGCTGAACAAAACCTTCTTAAAGTACGGCTACAGCAGAAATTATGAATTATGGGGACTGAAGAAACGGTTGTGACTCAGAAAGTACGGTTAAGTGGAGCTCAACTCACTGTTACTGACTAAACAGCCGTCACTCAGTCAGCATCAATTATACTTTTGGTCTATTTGATTGTGTGTTTTCCATGCGTACGTGCGCTGTCGATGAGACTGACCATCATGGGAACGAGGGGCAATGCATGATAGGCGTTATTGGTGAAAGGAGCCCCTAACAAATGCCATGCATGCGGGGTGGGGTGTGTGTGTGTGCACGCCTGCGCGCACGCTCAGGTCGCGCCTGTAACCTGCACCTCAACCAGGCTCCAGTCGTATTGACACCGGATCCAAGTGGTTGAGTGCAGTAGATGCTGCATCAGTCTACCGTCTCGCGCAAGTCACCACCCCCGCACTGACCCTACGCGGTGGACGCCCTCGGTAACGGCCCAGGAACTGTCGGTGGATACGCACAACACTTACGTCAAAGCAAGCATCGCGGGCTTCAGGAGTAGTTAGATTCGAGAGTGAGAGAGAGAATCATTAAGGCTGAATTGAAAGCGTCAACATCTAGTAATTTGGCTCATTGTTTTATTTACTCTCTGCAACACTATTTGCTCACACGAGAAATTAACTATTTGTGTTGTGATGTTGCTTACGATGTCAAGAAAACCTTATCTTCCTCCACAATTTTGTGTTGAGGAGGATGCTCCAAAGGACCCAGACGGAATGCTGTTGCCAGGCGGTTTTATAAATTCAGTCTGGAATCACTCGGGGCCTTGGAAGTTCAGGCTTATTTGGCAGAGCCATGGGTGTTCACATCACCAAGGGGTTCACCGATTTCCTCGAGGCGGTCATAATACGGTCAGGATCGTTGGTCTTGGAACACCCCAGACCGAAATTGTGGGCCTAGTATATGGATGCTTACTTCATGTGCATCGAAAAGGATCGGCTGCTCACGTTCAAAAAACGTCTCAACCGCGTCCACCAGGACATAAAATTTACAGTGGAAGAGCAAGAACACAACCAGCTGGTCTTCCTTGAAATCCTCGCAACGATTGTGTTGTCCTAAAGTCCAGACTGTTCAGGAAAGCGAAAACTACGACGAAAATATTGAGCTTCAAAAGCAATCACCCAACTACCCACAAACGACTTTGCGTAGGGGCGCTATATTGGCCTGTTGAGATGCACTAAAGTGAACCGCAAGACAAGGTAGTCGAATTTCAAGCAATTCCAGGGGCAGTCAGAGAAAATGACTATCAACGCAATTCGTCAACCGTTATATACGCAAACGAGACGATCTAAAATACCGCACCGAGCGATGTCGTTCGTCAAGAAAGTCTCGGAGGCTGTCAGCTGCCTTCTCGAACCCCTTGGAGTTGGACGCGGACACGGACTGGAGGCAACCATTGGGTGTCGGGTAATGAGAGCAGGAGACCCGTGGCAGGAAAAGTCTGGAGTCGTTTATCAAATATGATGCAATTGCGGGCGAAAAGTTACGCCGGAGAAACTGGATGACAGCTCCGTACGCGAATGGCCAAACACGGAGAAATGCTGCCAGCTGTCCTCCTTCGAGAAGGTTCGTTAACACATTGAAGTTCGACTGGGCCGAAATTCTCGCGAGCGTTGACTTACTTTGGCCGAAGCATTTACCTTGTCGGGCAGTGCGCAGGCGAACACATTTTCCAACGCCAAACCCGGTGAGCCAGAGCGTCGAACAATCATCTTGCCAAAAGCCATCACGATTGATTTTCTGTAAATTCAAACTGCTGTCCAAATTCATTCGTTATCTGAGTTATGCAAAGACGGTTTGCAGTAGAGATTTACTGGTTTGGCCACAATAAACTGTGTCACAACTGGTACATGGTATTTTGCAGACGAATTATTTTCTGTTGAAATAACCAACCCGGTCCTTAGGGTGTACAAACTTGGTGCGCAAAGTTGTTGTCGGTTTGTGTGCTATATGTGTATGGTGTTTCATGAGCTGTCTTTCAACGAGCTCAGGTACATTCTTTACATAGGTAAGGGTTCACCAGTTTATTGCTTTTGACGCCTGGGAGGTCGTAGCTCTGAAAATAACTTTTTCTTTGAAATGTTGTCATCACATGCATCGACAAACCAAAGTCAGGAGGATATCTATTTTGGGAAATTAATTTGAAAATGTTTTTCATTTCCGTTCGATAGGTTTCTTCATCAGAACTATGCGTTTTTGCTTTACTAAGTAAGCTCCTAACAGAGCTGCGTTTGTGAGACATGGGTACGGTACTCTTAAAATGTCAGGTGACCTCGGAGTATATATTTTTACGCTAGGCTGAAATATATAGTGTCCCGTCTGTCATCCTATGTACGAGGACATCTAAGAACGGGAGTTGTTCATCAACTTCTGTTTCGAAGGGGACTTTAATTCCTGGGAATATGGAGTTAAAGTTTTGTAGTGTGTTTTATGTTGGTCTGTTTGGACGATAACAAATATATTGTAACCTCTGCATCACAGCATCTGCAAAAAACGGATATAGGCGACCCAATAGAGGTGCCCTATAGTTTTTGTGAACTTAAGAAAGTCCGTACATTTTGGCAATCGTATGTTTATCCTGTTTCAAGGATTAAGCCAAAACTCTAGCAATTAAATTTCTTCCTGTGAGGCTTTTCAAGAGCTTTGCGACATTTGAGTTCTGTCACATTGTAGGATCGGTAGTTAGGGGCATGTAAGTCGAGTCATCTCTTAAAATTGTTTGTGTCTTTTCTATGTAGTCAGCCTTTTTTAAGATGGCCATGGAACCTCCTTTGTCAGCGGGCAAACATTAAATGGCAAAATATTAATGGCAAAATAAAAATGGCCGAACTGAAAAATCGATATCGTCCGGTTTACGTGAACAAGCACTATCGGCCGGATGAATTAAAACACTGGGCACCTATTGGTTCAAAATTAAGCAAAGCAGAAAATCTTGCGTTAGGCATTGCTTAAAGGTAACTGTTATGTTAACATCTCCCATTTGTCTGAAGACGAAATGCTGTAGTGTTATTCCGAATTGTGAAGTGTTCGTCCTCTCTCATGTCCGAAGAAGATTTAATGGCTTCGAAGCCAGCCGTGAATTGTCATCAGACGGATTGGACTTAATTCCTTTGCTTGAGACCTTTCCTTTTTTGCGGTTAAGACTCTTGAGGAGACCTTTCCCGCCGTCTTTGGCAACATAGGGTAATCACGACTTTTATCAGAAATGATTATCCATTTTTGTTCCAAATATCCTCTTTTTTTAGACTTTCTATGTGAGGACATACTAAATTGTCTCTTGTAGCGTTTCAAACACATTTGCAGGAAGTCGATCCAGACAAAATTTCCTGTGTTGTTTTTTGTTATCTGAATTTTTGGAGCATCTGTTGGCCATATCGGTTGGCAAATTGATAGACTTGGTTAGCTTTTATTGCAGGTTTCATTCGTACAGACCTCGGCAGGATCATGTTGTTTTGGCATCGATGGAAGAAAAATAACGGCTCTAGTGTCAAACTTTCAAGAATCGTATAAATATATAATTTTTCTAAAATGGTAAGTGACAATCTACGGGCCTTCTTCATAACTAAGGATTACTTAACGTTTCAATTTTATACCCTCATCCCTTATCCCTCCAAGCTGACAAATTGAGATTGCTAAGTGATTGTTGGTACATAAAGTATGCTGATGATATGGTTGTTACTGACCATCCTAAACATTACACATAGCCATAGTCTCTGACAGATGGCCCGAACAACCTCTCAACATGGTCTTAAAAATAGTTTTCTACAAAACCAACCAGAGCGCAGTTTGTGTGTTCTCCCAATTCTGAATCCTTCGACATTCTTCTCAAGGAGACATAAGCTCTCCTACCTCGGCATTTACCAACATACAAGCTTTTCGTCATCCCTTCATATTGAAAACGATTCACTAAAATTCGTTAAACGTCTTCATTAAATTAAGCGTTTGCGTTCCAATCACACACCGAATTCCTCATTCGACCATTTATAGATGCATGCATTTTCCCTGTTATTCTCTATTTATCTCCTGTTATTTTTCCTAATATTCTGTAAAACTATATTCTGATTGTACAACGAATCATCAGAATGTCCTCTTTTTGCTGGTATTTTTAATTTGTTTTTTGATTGATAATATAATAAAGCGTCCCTTCACCACGGTTAAGGAGCTCTCTGATGGAATTCTAAATTATTTTGTCCATTCCGTTCTCTCTGATCTAATTGCTGCAGTTGGCATTCCTTTTATTCAGGTTAGCAAAATTGACAGATCTAGGTCATTAATTTAAGAAATAAGTCAGGTTCACTGGAATTTGTTTATTTTTGTGCTGACTGTATTGCGAGCTTAGTTGACTTATAATTGTCAGAGGGTTAACCGCAAATGAATACACAAAACCGGTAATGACGTGTCATGGCTTGTCTGTCAGCCTCAGGCTGATCAAAGTTTTACAATTTTACTGAATATTATAACTAGGCATCACCTCAAAACAGGCAAGCAACTCCTTGGTCGAATCCTGGACTAGGTTGACTATCCTCTTCCATCTGACCTTATTGCTGCGAAGCCTTCCAGTCCCACGCATAAACGCCTCCGACACCGTACATCAGCATAACAGCGTTCTGGGTTGCCACTTCTGGAACCTTACATCTAAAGATACCGAAATACAGAAACTGCGACAGGAATTGTCTCCCTAATAGGTATTTGCGTAATTTGTGAGTGTTTCCTCTCGCCACAGTGAATGAAACTATCGTTGGCTAAACATTTTTAATTAATGCACCTTTCTCTTTCTTTCTCGCAAAAAGTGTAGGCCGATAGGCGTCTGTTGCGCTCCGTTACTCTGTCACTTTTGGCTGTGTTAACTTCCACGTAGGTTTCAAGAATTTGTTAGTGGCATCTAAATCCATATACCCAGTATTGCAGCACTTAGCTGACTGCATTGAATTAAGGAACTTACAGACCTTCCTGCTTGTCAGGGGAAAACGCTGCACTTTTTTCTATCGCAAATATGTGTCCAGCATCCGGCTACCTGAGAGAGATGGTCTCGTCTTTTTAACACTTGCTGGTGTTCAGGCATACGGCTTGAGAGGGATTTTTCGGTTTGGCCAAAACGTACTGCAGTTCAACCAGAACAGAGTATTTTACTGCAGATTCAGTTTGTTAACGCCTGGGGGTGCAAACATTAGTAGTAAGCTAGTTAACTATCAATCTAGTTTTTTTAAGCTTTCTGTCAATGAGCTAAGATACATTCTTTACATACGTATGTACTGAAATATCCGCATCCCAAGAAATGTAAATAGATAAAGTTGAGATTTTTGGAAACAAAATAACTTTGTGCAAATTTTAGAATCTGGTGCCCCAGTTCGTCATCAGACAAATGGGAATTTACGAAAAACAGTTAAACTTAAAAAAATGCCTAACACAAGATTCTATGGTTGGCTAAAAGGTGGGTCAAAAGACGTCCAGTGTTTAATTTATCCGGTCTATATTGACTATTTTTGCTTCCACTTGACCTTGAGAAATTTAAAATTGACATCTAAATCCGGTCTATATTGGCTATTTTTGCTTCCACTTGACCTTGAGAAATTTGTAATCGACATCTAAATCGATATACCTCGTCTGAGTGCATTGCCTCCAGGAATTTGCGGCATTTCCTTGTTGGGCTGGCGGCAACGATGTGGGAATCCACCCATGCAAATAGGTGTCCTGAGTGCAGTGTGTGCATGGCTACCGGAGATAAGTTGTCTCTTCTTCTTACTTTTAACTGATGTTCGTGAAGCGGATTGAGACACATTTTCCAGTTTGGACACAATAAACGGCATTAAAACTTGAACATGGAATTTTGTAGACAACACCTTTTTTATCCAGGTAGCTAACCATGTCCTTAGGGTGTACAAGATGTGAGCGTAAAGTAGATGTAGGGTGGTGTGCTACTTGTATATGGTGTTTTTTAAGCTGTCTTTCGACAAGCTCTGATACATTCTTATGTATGTGAAAGTTCGCTAGGTCATTGTTTTGGGTGCCTAGTTGGCCGTGTCGTTTGAAATACCTTTCTCTATGAATTCTTACCGCTTTAGACATCAATGCATGAAGTCACGCGGGTATCCATTTTTAGAGAACAAGTTAAAGATATATTTCATTTCTGCTCAATAACTTTCTTCATCAGAGCAATGTGGTTTGGCTCGATTTAGGAGACTGTAGACAGAACTCCTTTTGTGAGAGATAGGATGATTACTCTCAAAGTGTAGGATGACCCCAGAATATGTTTCTTTGCGTTAAACTGAGGTGTGGAGTGATCCATCAGTTTTCCGCTGTACGAGGACATCCAGAAATGGGAGTTGTCCATCAACTTCCGTCTCAAACGTAAATTCAATTCCGGGAAATGTTGAGTTTAGATTTTTGTGGAGCAGGTCTAATAGTTCTTTCTTGACGATGACAAATGTATCATCAAGCAGAAATGAAATATATCTTTAACTTGTTCTCTAAAAATGGATACCCCCGTGACTTCGTGTATCGTTGTCTAAAGTGACAAGAATCCAAAGAGAAAGGTATTTCAAATAACACGGCCACCCAGGCACCCAAAACAATGACCTGGCGAACTGTCCTGTACATTTAAAATGTATCTGAGCTTGTCAAAAGACAGCTTAAAAAACACCATATACAAGTAGCACACCACCCTACATCTACTTTACGCTCACAAATGGTACACCCTAAGGACAGGGTTAGCTTCCTTGATAAAAAAGGTGTTGTCTTCAAAATTCCATGTTCCAGTTGTAATGCCGTTTATTGTGGCCAAACTGGGAAATCTGTCTCAACCCGCCTACACGAACATCAGTTGGCGGTTAGAAGACGAGACCATTTATCCCAAGTGGCTATGCATACACTGGAAACCGGACATAAATTTGCATAGGGAGAAAACCCGGATTGTTGGCATCTGCCCAATCAGAAAAGGCCGTGAATTCCTGGAAGCAATGCACTCCAGATGAGGGCATGCATCAACCGGCATATCGATTTGGATGCCACATACAAAATCGTTAAAGAAAAATTCAAAAGCCCAAAACCAATCACGACGGGATGACGAAATACACTCAAAGCCTATTGGTTCGGATTTTGCCCAATCTCGGAATCCTTTTTTTAACATGGTTAATTGATTAATTGTTCCTGTACACTGGCTTATTAGCCGTCATCAGCCAGTCATACCCAATCCCAAGTATGGAACACCTGGGATTCGAACCTGTGACCTTTGGTATTTGAGTCGAACGCTCTACCATTGAGCCACGGGCTCGTTGTTTTGTCGGTTGCGATCGGGAATATGATGATAGTGTGTGGCTCAGCGATCTGTTCCTTTTAGCAGATCGGTGAGCCACACACTATCATCATATTCCCGATCGCAACCGACAAAGCAACGAGCCCGTGGCTCAATGGTAGAGCGTTCGACTCAAATACCAAAGGTCGCGGGTTCGAATCCCAGGTGTTCCACACTTGGGATTAGGTTATGACTGGCTGATGACGGCTAATAAGCCAGAAATGGCCATTCCGGTCTCCCTTGTCTTTGTCGGTTCCACATTATTAACATATGCTACACGTCGCTATGCGACTGCCTGTGAGTACTCTAGTCTGAGTTCCAGGGCACAACGGAACATAAATGTTCCTTTAGCAGATCGGTGAGCCACACACTATCATCATATATATATATATATATATATATATATATATATATATATATATATATATATATATATATATATATATATATATATAAATTGATAGTTAGTTGGGGTTTGCGCTAATTAGCGGCTGTTGTTTACATTAGTCAGTATTGATCGTTTGCCATCACTTCCATTTTTATTTGAGATTTTTGCACGTGGCACCTAACTCATTGCGCCGACTGATGCATGAGTTAGACTAAAGCAAACTTAAACCAGTAGTTTGCCTGATTACAAAATAACTACGAGCTCGCTCTCATGTCGATTGGGAATATTCCCAACTCGTGTAGTTGGTGTTGGTGTAGTTGGTGAACTTCTGTAGCAGCTTTTTATGAAAATGAATTTTCTAAGCATGGTGTATAATCACTTGGTATCAAATCAATCCTTTCTTAAAACTTCTGCTCAAAAACACTATCTATTGTTTTTAATGCTGTTTCGAATTTCCGAATTATTTTACCCAACCTGAAGCTTTTCGGCAATTCATAAGTTTATCTTGTTTCTGGTTCAGATATAAGTTGTAATCCGTATCCTAACCAAGGTAGCGGACGAATACTATTGTTTTACTCATAATCATTTATAAATGAATGTTAAAATTCAAATCACAAAAGGGTCCTTGCCTCGCTTATAGAATTTCGGACACAGTTAGTGCGCATTCCTGGTCTAACTACTAAGAGAATTTTCTGACCTTTAATTTCCATTGCTCGAAATTGCACACCTCATGAAATTCTTCAAAACTGAGAAATATTTGTTTTCTACTGAGAGCCCAAGTGTTCAATAGTTTTGGAATTTGCAGTTCTCGTCTTTCTCATGCAAATAAAGTAATTCATGCATTGCTACGCGTCATCAGCTTGACACACAGACAGTGTTTGAACTCATTCAAGGAATGCCAATCTCATCCTGTGATGACAGATTACTGGAAGGCCTTAGTTTCCTAAAACTCAGGACAAACCACCGCTCTTTATGGCAGGTAAATGGCAGGTAGCATGTGAGTTCAGACATCCTCTACTGTGGAACAGTGGTAAGGTGATCCTACAGACGCTCACGAGTTTTTCGGCAAAAGTTTCAGCCGAAAGTTAATTGGCATTGGGTGCAGTTTCATCTAATTCGACTGGTTGACCTTTTTCTTGACCAGTGCCAATTTGACCAAAAACATCGTGGCATACGACAACCACCGTGTGCTCCATGGGGTCAGCGCAGCACCCAAGACTGGTGCGTGAATAAGTTTAAAGTGAGGTAGACTGGCACAGCATCAATATATATATATATATATATATATATATATATATATATATATATATATTGATAAGGTGGAACCGAAATTATCAGGCCGAAATGTATTATCTCGTTAACTTATTCTCCAAAAATAAATACGCTCGTGACATTGTGCATTAGTGCATGAATCGATACGGTCACCCAGGGACTAAAATCAATGACCTAGAGAACTCTCCCATACATGTAAAATCTATCCAAGCTTGTATGATGACTACTTCGAACATAAAACACACAAGTAGCACAACAATCCACGTCTACCTCACACTCACAGCTTCTACACTCGAAGGACAGGGTTGGCTATCTTGATAGAAAAACGTTGTTTCCTACAAAAGTCTACGTTCCAGTTGTAATGCTGTTTATTGTAGTCAAATTGGGAAATCTGTCTCGGCCTTCTTCTGCGAACATCAATCAGTGGTCAGAAGAGAAGTCATTTCTTCGAAGTTTGCAATGCGCATAAATTTGCGTGGGAGAGGACAATAATCATTGGCACCTGGACAACCAGAGAAAACAGGGAACCCCTGGAGACAATTCGCTCGGGTGATGCATGCATTAGTCAGCATATAGATTTGAATGCCAAATCAAAAAAACATTAAAAAAATTCACTCGCGCACGGCCAATCACGATGAAATGAAAAATCCTCTTAAAGCGTACTGGCGAAGATGTAATCCAATCGTAAAATACCTTGTTGGACACGGTTAATGAGTTGATTTTGTTAGTAGACAAACTATAGTTTGACGAGGAGATGGTGGACCAGTCTTGAAAACCTGCGCATTTAAGTGTCTTTTATCCTAAATGACTTGATGTCTTCTTGGATAAATATATACATGTATGTAGACTTAAATGCAAATATGTTTTGCGAAAATTCCAATGTTTCAATTGAAAAGTCAGTTGGCAAACACATGTTTTCAGTAACTCGTCCTCAGGCCGTTAAAACTACATGTACAGAATTTATGTGTCTGGAGTATATGTGTTAGGTGGGGGGAGGGGTGTCGATGCTTAGTCAAAGTCATCGTTTCCACGCTGCCTGCATGGCGGAGTCCGCCTGTTGAGGACGTTAGGGCATTGAGCGGAGCAGGTAAATGAATAAATACACACTGATGTGGCCTACAACGACAGTCAGTCTTTATCCCTCCAACTTGCAGCCGGCGTGGGAGCGATGAGTATGACTAAACATTGACACTCCCAACCCCACCACATACACATACTTCAGACACATATAAATTCTGTACGTAGCTCATGATTCCGTTCCTCATGTAATTTTATCGGCCTAATGATGACTTACTGAAAACATGTGTCTGCCAACTGACTTTGCAAATGTGTTCATTGGAAAAAGGAAGAATCTTTGTCGTGCATACTTTTGACACCAATTCCCCAGATTTTCGGTAGACATGATGAAATCTGCAAAAAATCAGTTAACATTAGAAATGTGTTAAAAAGTTGATATCATTTTGTGTTTGCGTACATAGTTGGCCACCTTTTCGTCAGTCTCTACTGTTTATTTTGCGTTTCATCCATTCTTTTCTGACATTTTTATACCCGGCATCTAGAAAAATGTGCCAATTCATTCAAATATCATTGGAGTGCTTAGTTTCAAGAAACTCTCAGAATTTCGGAGGGGCAGACTCCAAAGATGCGAGTTTTTTTCCGATTTCTGATGTATGGCAGTTCATTGTTTAGATGGACGAAGTTGCTCATGCTTTTATATTATCCGTTGATTTGGGGACTTGTGTATTTAGTATATGATGACGTTAACTGCATGACGACCGTCTTGTCCGTATTGGTGGTCATTCCGGTGATGGCACAGCCAGTGTCCAAGAGTTCCATGTTCCATCAAACGTCCTCTTCCATTGCGATGCTGAGAGCACAGTCGTTCGCGAAGAGCAGGTCATGGGAATTAATCATGGATAGACGCGTTAGTGCCTGCATTCACCGTCGATTGATAAAATAGCCATCAGTTCTGCCAGCATTTTAAATCCACTAAATTACGCATTTAGTCCCTTGAAACATGTGGTTGACATCTTTTGAAAGTTAATGCGTTCGAAATTAAAAAATAAATTTCAGGATGTGTTCTAAAATTTCTGCCGATGACAAGTAAACTATCAGATTCGTTAATTAATAATCCCGAATCTGATCGTATTCGCTGGTTGACCTTACTTTTGTTCGAAAGATCATCTGTGAAAAGCGTGGGGTTACAAAACTGGCGTTGACATTCGAACTTCGCGAAAATTCACGAGATAAAGTTTCAAGAACTGTCGCGAATCAGTAAGAATTGCAGATGTTGTATCCAAGTCACCAAAATGGTATTTTCTAGATTGTATTTCCTAAATGAAACTCAAATAATGCTTTTAGTGCACTCAGCTTTCAGTTGCTACCTATACAAACAAATTTCACTTAAAATGAAAAATAAATATTTGACGTGGAAATGGTGTGCAATATAATCTAATTAGTATTGATCAAACTAGTATAGTTAAAGTACGGTAAACGACTACTAACCCAGTATTGATTTCCTGGATTATGCTTCATTATAAGCTCAGCTTCGGGTAAATTCAAGTATGAATGGTGGTGTATACTTAACGACGGACGTTTGCTTCATCATTTTCAGGAAGGTAAGCCACGTAACTATCGTATGATACGGAGGTTATATATCCAATGTGCCAGTGAAGAACATAAATGGATGGAGTGGATGCAGATATAAAATAAATTATAAAAAATGAGTAATAACAATATATGTGCACACAAACTACGGAAAATGAAGAGAGTGATAAAATATGTTTATATATATATATATATATACCTTTGTCATCATCGAGCGGGATATGGTCAAGGAATTTCATGACAGCCTGAATTCTATTTTCCCTGACATCCAGTTTACAATGGAGGTGGAAGTCAACAACCAGCTGCCATTCCTAGACGTTCTCGTCCATCAAAAACCCAGCGGGGACCTAAAAATGATGGTGTATAGGAAGGCCACCAGTACCCGCCAAATCCTTAGCTACCATAGCAAACATCCGTCATGCTGCAAACGCAGTTGTGTTCAAACTCTATAGAAAAGGGCTGAAACACACTGCAGCGAGCCAGGCGAAAGAAAGGCAGAACTTCGATATCTCCAACGCCTCTTCATGGCCAACGGGTATCCCCGCAACTTCATCGAACGTAGCAGATAGTGCAGGCAAAGCCGAAGGCCAGCAACCGAACAGCCAAAGATATGGCAAATGTTGCCATACATTGACGGTGTTTCGGAGTCGGTCTCCCGTCCCCTAAGACCGATGGTGATCGGCATCGCCCACCGGCCGGAGTCAACCATTCGACATCTGGTTATGAGGCCTAAGGCCCCCCTGCCCCAAGGTGAAACAACAAACGTCATCTACCGGGTTCAATGCAATTCCTGCGCAGTACACTACATTGAAGAAACCGGGAAACGTCTACAAACCCGGGTGGGAGAACACATGAGGGCGGTAAGAAGAATGGACCCGCTGTCTTTGGTGGCGGACCATTGCGCAGACTCTGGACACACGTTCGCCTTTCAGAATGCTGAAATTCTTGGTCGGGGAAACGACCGCGTGGCGAGGGAAACCATCGAGGCCTGGCACACGGGAACAACCTCCATCAATCGTTGTGTGACGCTTCCTACGGCCTACCAAGCCCTCCGGACGCAGCTCAATGATCGAAATAGCCAACGTGAACATGGGCCTAACGTACGTCCGAACATGCGTGACTCCATGGCGGACACGCACGCAATCGCAACACAACCCAGACCCGACGAAGGAACAGTTATCGCCACGGCCAGCTCAACCACTTATCCAGCAGGTGCGAATACACACAGAGGTGCGATCGCAACAAAGATTAACAGCCTGGGGCGGCAGCTTCGGTCGATGAGGGTACTGACACCTACTGCCAACGTGCGAACGCCGGCCCCCGACCAGATTGAGAACAAGCCATCACCCGCCCTCCCCCAGCCCACCACGGACTCAGTGAACAGGCAAAGGATGATCGCCAAGAATGAAACACCACCATGCTCATCAAGCAGCATGATGACTAAGGATCTCCACCCCCAACCCGGCCCCTCCTCTACGCAAATTCAACAACCTTAGTAATCCCGTATTAGCCGAAATGTTACCACCTATTAAAACTGTGAGGCGCGGTACAATATTCGCCACCGACGATGAAATCTTGTTTGATTTTGAAACGTCAGGACAATAAAACCATGGTTCCCATGATCGCCTCTTCTTCTCATATATATATGCACACTAAAATTGTCAGTGCAAACGCATATGAGGAGTTAAAACTGCTCAGAGTTCTTTTACCGTGTAAAGAATACGTAGATTTGGGGTTTGGTTACTTTCGAGGGCTTGGGTTTCCGGCTTAACAACCAATATGTTGTCATTGCGGTGTAGATCGTCCTATATATCTCGATAACCGAATACAAGTCCTTTATGCTTTCCAGGGAACTTTTAAAATAAGGACCACTGCTGCGTGTCGTTATGCCTCTTACGTCATCGTCCAAACCTGATACAGTATACTTGCTCTGTGAGAACTAGTTATAGTATATAAATTTTTTTTTTTGTTTCAGTTAAAAATGTATTTGCTTTTGCAAAATAATAAATTACTTATAAGATTATAAATTAAAGATTTATTGAAGTTTGCAAATGGTTGTCACATCTTGAAAAGTCACAGTACAGTAAATTACATTAAAAGAAATGTTTCTATCAGACAGTGAAGATTTTTTAAAAAGACTTTTTAAAATGCCTTCTTTTACGGCATTAATTTAAGCCTTAAGAGACGGGATATTAGCGTAGTTATTTCTTCCGTTCCCTCTTCGTGATGAGACATTGAATGAGGGACCACCCGTAATTGCGGTGGGTGTGTACTTCATTTAAGGGAACTTGGGGGCTGGCATCTTGGAAAATGTCAGAAGTAGGAGAGTTGGTGTTAAGGTTTGGGTTATGGGTTCAAGTGAAATAAGGCTCAGAGTTGAGGTTAGAGTTACTGTTAAGATATAAGAATATGGTACAAGACCACCTTATTACTTTCTGCGAGGTCTGTAATACCGGTGGTGATCGCGAATGAGTCCCAAGGCAGTTAACCTACCTTTTCTCATACATCTCTATAGCTTGACAGAAGGTGTAAGAAACTTCAATGTTCTACAACACACTAGGGGTCTTTGCACGGACCAGGACTGTGCGTGTCACTGACTGATTCATCACCTGAACTTGTGGATTGGTGGTATATCCTGGCGCTGAACTCAACGCCTCATGATGCCTCCTACAGGACGGGAGGGCCGAACTGCAGCGTTTTGACAGGTGTCAGTAAAATTAAGGCAATCATCTCACACGCACACACACTTAACGAACACAATAAAAGCAACCACTATCGCATCACTCAGTAGAGATTCGGCGATGAGGCTCCTAACAGTGTTACTGATCGTGGGTTCACTGAGCATTGCTCAAGGTAAGACATTTTCTTCTTCGATTTTCTCTCAATTTCTCCTTCGAAATTAACGACAAGTATAGCTCAGCTGACAGCAAGTATCAGCCTGCACAACCAAATATTACATGAATGTGTTATGTTATGTCATATATATAATATATAGTATAGTGTATAGTATATTTCTTATAATGTCGTTCTCAACTGCACAACAGTAAAATTCTTTATGTGACTGACGATTCTGTTACACTGTTTAACTTGTGACCTTATACCTTTAGTAATAATTGAAAGTAACGCTCAGCGATCACTTTACGGATAAAGTCATCTCGTTTCACCTGGGAAGTCACCCTCGAGCTCGTCAGCAGCCGAATAACGGCTACTTTTATCGGTAGAATAACGTTGCCGAGACCACAGAGAATGGAATGATCATTTTTAGCGTAGTAGCTGTCATCAGGAATCAACACCAGATCCATGATTTGCAATTTATGCTGATTGAAGCCGCAATCTGTGCGTTACAAAATTTAATGCCTTAACACTTGCACAACGGGCTCGTTTGCCAGTCAGTTTTTTGTCGAATACGTAGTCATTGTTTTTGTCGGTTATGTCATTCTGCAGAAAATGCTATCAATACAGGATGTTTACTTAGATACTAGAACATGTTCCGATTATTTATAAACCAGAAATAAAGCCCATTTTTCCAGTTTTTAAACTATAGGTTTTTAATTTGCGGATAATTTTTAAACCAACCCGCTCTTAATTTTTAACATGGAGTTTCTAAACTACAAGCTCTATATTTTCTGTGCAAAGAAAATCATATTTTTCTATTGCTATTTAGAAGATGTCCTAAAATGATCATTAAATTATTTCACTATGCTGTCCAGAGTGTATAGCTTATACGCAGCATTGCTATTGTACGTATAAGATGCTCTCTAAATACACAGTTCACGATCTTAAGAAATCTCATCAGAAGAAAGTTTTTAAACGTAAAAGGCAACTTTTCTTGCAGTAAGAAAATTGGAACAGACCAAATTTTCTATAAGATAAGCAAAACGAAATAATTATTTTGTGATTTTTTTACAAAATATGCTTGGATGCTAATGAAAGCGCACGACAGTTTATGAATGCGCGGTTCAAGATCCCAAGAAAGTTCATAATAAGAAAGTTTTCAGGTAGGGAGGCCTTGTATGGTCGATTTAACAGAACACGGAATACGAAACACGCACCCACTCGCTTAAAATAGGTGGCCTTACCGTAGCTTTCACGAAGGGTGAGTATTTCTGTGTCTTAGGAAAACACTTACCCTAATAGAAAACTAACCTGTATCCTTATTCTGAACCCTAAACCTTACAGATCACGCCCTAATAACCTTGACGGCTAGTCTAATCGTGACCCTAACCTCAACTCTTACCTTAACCTCAACATTTAACATGATCCCAAACGAAACTCTAGCCCTCAATGTAATCCTAAAAATAATTTACTAAGAATTTAACACAAAGTCATGTGTATTGAGGACAGCTAATTTTTCCATGTCCGGTTTAGGCAGCCATACAAGGCACCCCAAACGGTAACCTTCCTTGAAGTAGGAAATTTGAAACTGACCAAATTTACTATAAAATGAGCAAAGCAAAAAATATTTTTGTTCATTTCTTATGAAAAATGTTTGAGTTAATACGCGAACATTCATGCATTCTTAGTCGGCATTTTTTACAAAGTGTCGTTCAGAAGACGGCCGTAAAACAGCCCGTTCAAAAACCGGCACGCTAGTCGCCCATTAATCAGCATTAAAAGAGTACTGCAACGTCCTTTACTCATCGAGCGCACATATTTGGATTTCGGTTTAGGCTCCTGAGATTTTATATATATATATATATACATCGTACTATGGACTATCAACAAACTAACAGTTTTATTATGGTAACTAATAACTTCGAGCGTACCTTAAGTTGAGTCGACTTGCAGGATAAAAAGTATATATATATATATATATATATATATATATATATATATATATATATATATATATATTGTAATAGGGACTATCAACAGACTAGCAGTTTTATTATGGTAACTAAAAGCTTCAAGCGTAACTTAAGTTGAGTCGACTTACAGGATAAAATGTATTTTTTATGTCTTCGCAGAAAGCTTTTGCTACGTTTTCATCTGCGTTATCGTTAATGCGCCTTACCAACGTCCATGCAGTTACATAGGTGCAAGATAATTCCTTACGTTCATGTCATACGAGACCTAAAAACCGCTTGTACCAAGCCGAAACATGAATTCTCTTCCATGTAAACGTCGTTCTTCTGCACTATTAAAGTTGTTCGTATTTGCTAATAAATATCTCAGGTGTAAATAAACACGTCCACTGTTCCCCTTTTATAACTAGTCAAAGTTATTTCATTTATATATAAAACAGGGAAATAAACGATCTTTTACTCAACACTTACGTCATGGGCTCGTGTGCTGTCGAATGATCGGTGACCACCCATTCATATTTAAATATATATAACTACACCATTTACACCAATTACACCATTTACACCATAACACCATGTTTATAGTAATTATAGGTTGAAGCAAATTCACGTATGTTTACCCGTTTCAGCACGAATGCAATGCATTCAGTTGTTTGCCAATAGTACTGGAACGGACTCCATTTACTCCTCCTGGTCCATCTTCCCTCAACTTGGTAACGAAACCTTTAGCGCCACCATAAATTGTCTTGGTGGTTACTTCAAGGAGGTGCAGCTCTCCGAGATGGCGTTCCAGTGGACTGGACTGTCACCATTAACGCAGTGCGAAATCGCAGTTGCGCTCGTCACTGACAGCATCGTAGTGCAGGTCAAAAGGGTTACCACTTGGCCAACAGGTAAGTTCAGTTCTGCGGGAAAATTTGGGAACAGGACATAGGGCCACCTTTAGTACCATGTCCTGATAGGAGCACTGTAAGAAAACTTCAAAATCTTTTAAATTCTTCGCCTTACGCCTGCATTGCGGAGGAAAGAGCAGAATATGCGCATTGTAATTACTAGCCCATACTGCTGGTATATTTGCCAGATGAAAGTCAAGCTACTCATATTCTGCTAGTAATATTGTAATACTGAGAGCATTGCTTTCCAAATACATGAACTGAAAAGGCCCACGCATAGACTGTTTTTGAAGAAGACATGCTTCAAGACTTAATGGTTATAAGGAATATATTTGAGAATGTTTTTCATTAAAAATATATTTGGAATTTATAACCGCGGCAAAAGTCAATATAAAAATTAATAGTAGGCATCAACTCTATTTTTTCTGAGTACGGTTTTTGATCAAAATAGACGTGCATATCAAAATTGTTTTAAAACATAAGCATACCCTTTCCATATTAAAGGAATTAGTCAAATAACAAATGCCTATAAGAAATGATATCCTCCCTCCTGGTTTTTATAAAATATACTTGAATTTATTACGCGTCAAAAATCAATAGGAAAAATGCATAATACGCATGTAGTACTTTTTTTACTAAGAAAGGTTTTGTTAATAAGGCTGCCAAAACTTCGTCCTTCGTATTCCAAAACGAATTTTAAGAATTTTCTACGAAAATTTCTTGCATTTATAATCAAGGAGGCACTGACTGAAACTCAAGAAAAAGCGTTCTGCAACGACTGCAACTTAACTTTAGCTGATTAAATTGATTCCCACCACCTCTTCCCACCCGAGCTATCGAATTCCGAAGAGGGAAATTTTATATAAAGCGACCTTTTTGCAAACGGCCGTCAAATAATTGTTTTTTTATAAATTCTCAACTGATGGAATGTAATCAAATATGTAGGATTTCACGCCCTTTATGAATACCATACTGAACTCGATGTCAACAATGAGCGTGGATAAAAACGATTTAACGAGCCACCGTTTTTACGTCTAGATGGTCTGCAATTGCTCTTTCGGGGTACTGAAAATTTATCTTTTGAAAACTTTATGGTGAACTTACGTATTGAGCTGGATGTCAACAACTAATGACTAGAGTTAAAGCAAGTTATGACTGCAGCGTTATGGAGCAGCTTTTGCCTCTCGACTTAAATACAAGACGTGTAATTAACCTGTTTGAGGTGGTTTTCTTATCACAAACGGCCATGCCTATTTTATTCTTTAGTTGGCATAACTGCAGAGATTAAAGTGAATGAATCAGTCATCGCGAACACCACCATTTCCATAACGTGGAAAGTACCTTCAGGCCAGTATGGGAATGTGAAGGGCTACCAGCTGCTTGGTGCCGGAATTGAAGTCAACCTCCCCGCGTGGACTACGGAATATACGTTCACAGAATTGACGCCCTTCACCATGTACAATATTTCCATCGCCGTTGAAAACATACCCTTTGGATACGGTCGTGGTGGTGGAATGGGCAATTACACATCGATTTCCTACCGCACGTGCTCTGGACGTAAGCAGGTTTTTTTTTAATTTAACCTGAGCCGATATTTTGGAGAAAATAACTGTTAACAGCTTGTTGTTTTCATTGGATGGGACTCAAAGACTGACTGACCTTCCAATTTAAGTGTATTTTTAGCTGTCCTCTCTCTCGGTGCAGCAAGTGACATACAATCAAGTACCTACTTATTCGTTTGATAACATACTGATTTCCGACATTTCACCACCATAAAAAAAACAGTTTAAATGCACGTTAATCTGTATCATACGGGATAGTTTGGTGTGTAGATATCACAAAGGTTTTATACCGTACTCCCACATAGATACTTGGAAAAAAAGAATATAAATGTGACCGCATGACGCAGCTGTGAGGGTTTTGGCTACTGAGTGGGTCCTGCAGCGCTCCAGATCAGATCAGCTCAGGAATTTATAAGTTTGGACCCACTGGGGATCCGAACCGCTAGCTGCTACGTCATGCAAATAAACCTTTCAAGGAAGAGTTAGGTGAATACGTAAACTTGGATATTGTGGCAAATATGTAGGCGACAACGTCAAGCTTTTCAAAAATATATAATCTATATATCTGTGATCACATTTAAGGTGTTAAAATTCTAACTGTATTTAGTAACTTGTGGACTCATTAATTGCCATAAATGCCGTAAAATTAAAACGTGGTACAAAAATACCAATGAAATTCCTTTTTTAACTTCCGCGAAAGAGAATCCCATCGGCTTATATTAACAACAAAATTAAATTGAATACCTATCTTTTGCAGACATTAGACTATCTGGGAATCGATGAGTTGATCCCACCGTATTTCAATGTGGTTCCCAATCCAGTTGTCTATAAGTTTTCTGAAAAAAACAAATTTGAATTTTTAAGAGGCATGGCAATACCGCAGTAAAAACCCATATTACGCATGCAGTCATTTTCTGCCAAGCGGGGCTTCTGTAGGTGGACAACAGCTGGCATCTTGACGTTTCCGAAAAATCTTTGCCATCGGCTACACGGGAATTGGCTTTGCAAGCTTACATACGTAGTCTTTCCATATCGAAAAAACATTTCAGAATTTAAATTGACATTTCATTAGCTCAATCGCTGACTGTATGCCCTCGGATTCCTTTGCTATCTTCATTTCAATAGGAAGATAAAAGGCGCAATTTTTGCATTATGGCACGTAGTGGAGAGTATTTAATAGCTGAATTGCGATATTTTGCCATCCTGTGCTAATAATTTGCTTTTGTTTTCAGTTGGCCGCCCTGTGCAGAATCTGACCGTGATTCCATTGCATCGAGAGGCTGCAATCTCCTGGAAGCTCCACCAGCCTACATTTGGAGACATTGAAAAGTTCCTTGTAGAATTGAAAGACGCGAGTTCCTCCATCTTTAACCTCGAGTACCCACCCAATACTACACTTCCGTTGGTGATTCCGAACCTGTGGCCAGGCGAACAATATACCGTTTCCGTGGTGACCGTAAACAAGGCTGAAAACAGTTGTGTAGGGAGTGGTGGCCCCAGCCTACCAGTGCGGATGACATTTACCACCCCCGATAGAGGTCTGTCATTATTTTTCTAGGAAAGGCTTTATGTTTTTATTAGTTACTGCAACCCAATACCCTCAAAGACGTTTAATTTCGTGTGCTACAAGCTTTTAACATAATTGTGACTGGGAGGAGGAGCACTCACCGCGCACGTTAGGGAACATATTTCGTATGTTGCTCAAGGGCACACACGCCTAGTAGCCGCCATTAGAAGGGAGGCTGAAATGTCCATTTCTGGCTTATAAGCCATCTTCAGCCAGCCATATGCAAATCCAGGTTTTGTACCACGCGAGACTCGAGCCCGCACCTTGTTGATCAGAAGTAAAACATGCTAACCATTAAGCCGTTTTTTTCGATAGCTTACAGATGGGTATAAATGTGTTAGGGAACACACTCGTCCCCCTGATATCACACCTGAGTCCCTTCCTCCAACACAGCATCCGGACAAAGGGAGAGGAGTGCCGCGAGCCCTGGATTCTAGCGTTGCACAAAATGGGGTTGTTTATGGTTGGTGCATGAAGGCTATGGCTACTGAAGTAGCCGCACAACTACTCCAGCATACGGCATCGGGTTAAAATCGGACATCGCCTCAACTCAAACTTTGCTCATACGATAATGTACGAAGCCTTCTACCAAAAATGGACGAATGGCAAATCCATATTTGGGACCTGTGCTGAGACGTTATTTCAATAACAGATACATGGTTGTATAAACATATTGACGACAGGTATCTTTAAATATCCTGGATTTTAACTGTTCTACAGAGACAAAGAAGATCGAAGGGATAGAGGTATAGAAACATTCTTAAGGAATGGCTTGCTTGCAGTATTTTTTACCGCAGGAGCAACGAGTTATCGAAGTCTAGATACCTAAATGGTTTATCAACCTCAAGGAAATGACCCTGAAGCTGATACCCAATTGCTGGTTGAGATCAAGGTATTTACCTTGTGGTTTAATACTCTCTTCGTTCTGGATTTTAAGATACATAACATTGACTGGAACTCCACTTCCGCTTTGAAATGCTTTGAAAAAGCATTTGATCAGCAGCTTCTGTGCACAACTGGCAATCTGATTCTCACCGAACACGTCTTTTTTTCCGACGAGACTACATGGAGGCCAGCAGATGAGCTGCTGCAACTTTGTCTTCACTAAGTCACTTGACAAGATCGGCGTTGTTAACTGTTTATCCTCATTATCCCAGAGTAATCATATGCTTATAATTATGGGAATACACGTAAGGCTCGTTTTCCGCCCAACTAGCTCATTTCCAACCAAATAATTTGCATGGCGTTTTCAAACAGACAAAAATGGCCTTTGTCCTATTGACTGGGCATCCATGCTCTCTGATGCTATCGACGAGGCTTGAGGCCAATTCAAAGACAAAGTCTGCAAACTCATCTCTAGCCACTGTCCAACACGCGACGAAGCCTAACGAACAGACCTATCCCTAAAGAAGGAAGTTAAAGAGTAGAAGAAACTGAGTAAAAGACCGCTCATTGATAGGATGCTGAAATTCCCCTAGAGTTAAAATTTGCGGAGAAACGGGGTCAAAAGTATCATCGCCAGAGATCGATGGGTCCTCGAAAAGGATCTTTTGAAACGTACCATGGTTTATCCCAAAGTCCTATACAGAACCATAAGGCTGAGCATGCGGAACAAGGATCCAATCCCACTATTGCAGACTGTCGAGGGTGCGAAAATGTTAGATGAGAAGGATAAGGCTAAACATCCCTCTCAGTTCCTCCAGTCAATCGTGGCAACAGAAGCTACCCATTTTACCACCTCTGTATGAAGACACGTTCCAGACTACAACTGAAACAGTCCGCTTCACCGAAGAAGTTACTTAGGAAAAGTTGCTTAACTTGAAATAGTCGGCTTCCCCTGGCCCCGATAAAATTTATGCCAAGTTTTTGAAGGAGCTATCTTCTGAACTGGCTAAACCGCTAGCCTTTCTGTCCCAGACGTTATTTGCTACAAGGTAATTACCCTCCGATATGAAGTTTGAAACCATCACTGTGCTATTCAAGAATGGAACAACTACTGGCCGGTTAGTCATATCGCCACTTTTTGCAAACTCATTTCGGAAATCATCAAAAAATTTTTGATGAAGTTCCTCGAGCAGAATCACCTCCTTTCCGATGCCCAACACGGCTTTTCGCCGTGGTAGGTCCTGTCTTGAACGCTGGACCAAAAGCAGGCGCCGAAGGCAAAATGGTTCACGTCACCTATTTTAACTGCAAAAGATCGTCGACAACGTTCATCATCAACGTCTTTTGCATACACTGCGCAGCACAGGAGTTCGTGGAAGCCTCCTTGTTTGGATCCAGAATTATTTGATTGAACGGGCTCAAGGGGTAAAAGTCGGGTGCCAGCTGTCCTCAGAGGTAACCGTGGTGAGTGGCGTCCCACAGGGCTCAGTTTAAGCACCCACGTTATTCCTTGTTTTCCTCAATTACTGCGTCAGGGACCTAGAATGTGATATCATCCTGCTCGCTGATGACATCAAATTGTCGAAAGTCGCTCACAATGCGACAGACGAAGACTATCAACAAATAATCTTGAACAGGGTTGAAGACCAGTCAAAGCACTGACCTTTGCTCTTCGATGTAATAAGTGCACAATTCTTCCAAATAGCAGCTGTAGAGCCTCCAGCACGAGGATTTACATTCTAAACGGTACACCATTAAAATCAGTTGACAGTCAGAACGACTTGGATGTGGAGAGTACACTAGAGAGAGAGAGAGGAGAGATAGAGAGAGATCGAGAGAGAGAGAGAGAGAGAGAGAGAGAGAAAGAGTAATACGTTTTATTTAGAAGTATCATTCAAAATTTTCAGCGAAAATATAAATGGCTCCATTCACTAAGATAATAGGATAAGTAAACATAATATGCAAGAATCAAAGAGTCAAAAATGGACATCTAGTGGGGAGACAGTTCTAGTCTCAGCTTTTTTATTTCAGTCTCTTTACTCGTAAGGTAGCGTGCTAAAATGGCAGAACGGAGCGCTGGTATGCCGCTGTACGGCAGGCTATATGGCGAAAGCCTCGGCGCATCGGACGGGAAGACTTCATAGCAATCATCTCAGAGTGGAGGGGATGGGTTTTTATCATCAAGGATTCGCCCAGCGAATTGTTTGACTGTCGTAAAGAGCCGTTTTGCTATAAAATCCACCAAACCGGTACAAGAAACGCCAAAAGCAGAATAGAGCATTCGGAGAATACGTTTTAAAATCAAAAAATCCTTTTTAAGCAAGGCTGGAAAAATCAAGGGAGAGCAATTAAGGATGAGGGGAAGAACACATGCCTCTATAAATCGCCAGATAAGGGCCTGAGGTGTGTGATAGGAACGTAAACGGCGAATATAATATAGAAGTTTACGAAGCAAGTTAACATTGACTGCGCCAGGGTGGCAAAATCGGCCAAAAATATGCTCCAACTCGTCAGTCGAGGCTGTGGGGGGTTTAAAAACGAAATCTTCTACAAAAAGTTTAGAAGCTTCAGTGCGGCTGCTGTTAGAATACGCCATACCTGCATCAAGACGTTGCACTCTCTAGAACAGTACCGTCCTTGGGAAGGTTCAGAGGTGGGCAATGAAAATAACCAAAGGTTTCAGAATGTAATCTTATGAAAACAACCTATTTCATCTTTCCTACAGATAACTACGAAGGTCCCTCATGGACTATTATTTTGTTTCCCCTTTGGCCCACTTTGTGCGGGCCTCCCATTAAACTATGAAGACGTAAAACAAGGATCGGAAGGCACCAGTTTTTCTCCAGTAACAGAGTGGCTGCAGCGTGGAAAGCTATACTCGCGGTTGTTTTTCTTTCAACCAGTGCAAGTATAAATATTCCCACCACTCACCACGTAAAATATAGTTTACTACTCACAAAATACAAGTAGTCGTTTATGCGTCTTTTGTTAGACCAGTCGACCGCCGCTTGCTTTTCGCATGTTATTACGGAAGCAACGTCTTTTGAATTTTCCTTATGTGTGCATATTTTTCCTAGTCACTTTGTTAACCCCTAGGGCATTCAAAAGCGTCCACCTATCTTTCCTTTATTAAAACTTAACTGATCTAATTAGCATGAAATGGCCAGTAATATTATTCTGCCTTCGTAGAGAGATCGATTAATTCCCAACCCTGTTTTACACGGGGAAGGTAAGGATAGGTTGCCAGCTCAGACCACCTCCATGTGCATCTACTCATTCACTTGCTCCTGTGGAGCAGGTTATATTGGTCACACGAGTCGGCACCTAGTTAAAAGATTAAAGGAACACCTCCCGGCATGGCTGGGAAAAGGCGAAGTTAAAAGCATAAACAGCGCTATTCTCGCACACCTGGTGGATTCCAGGCACCGTGTGGACCCTAACGAAATCCTTCTGTGTGATTTTTAAAGTGCCACCAAACTATCCCACTTCAATGGGTCAGCGGCTGCTAGCAACAGCACAAGCCACCGCCATCTGGTTGAGAAAACCGGTCTTGTGCGCACAAAAGAACCTCCTACAAGCTCCGCGCTTAGCATGGCCAACGACGGCTTAATTACATGCAGTTCAGGCCATTCACCTCTTTCCCTCCCCTCCCCCCTCCCTTTCGTGAACGACCACCAAACCCTCACTGCAGCTTAACCATTTGTCTCTTATCGCCACCCATCCCCCCTTTTAACACGACTCACTGGTATGACGAGATTAAACTTATTGATTTTTTGTCTTAGCTTGTACTCCGTTTCCCGATATAAATGTACTGGCCCGACGAGAATTTATCGAAAGCACGCGTTTGCTCACCTACTAGCCTTTTGAATCCTTTGATGGGAATTTTCACAATTCTAAAGACAATTAAACCAGAATTATTCACTCACGTTTCTCTTGCCTTTGACGGCAATGTTATTCTGCATGTATATACTTAGAAGAAGAATAGTATTTTTTGAACAAAATAGAAAAATTATTTAGAAAGTATATATATATATATATAGTATTTTAAGCTGAAGCAAATTCACGAATGTTTACTCGTTTCAGCACGAATGCAATGCATTCAGTTGTTTGCCAATAGTACTGGAACGGACTCCATTTACTCCTCCTGGTCCATCTTCCCTCAACTTGGTAACGAAACCTTTAGCGCCACTATCAACTGTCTTGGTGGTTACTTCGAGGAGGTGCAGCTCTCCGAGATGGCGTTCCAGTGGACTGGACTGTCGCCATTAACGCAGTGCGAAATCGCAGTTGCGCTCGTCACTGACAGCATCGTAGTGCAGGTCAAAAGGGTTACCACTTGGCCAACAGGTAAGTTCAGTTCTGCAGGGAAAATTTGGGAACAGGTCATAGGGCCACCTTTAGTACCATGTCCTGATAGGAGCACTGTAAGAAAACTTCAAAATCTTCTAAATTCCTCCACTTGCGCCTGCGTTGCGGAGGAAAGAGCAGAATATGCGCATTGTAATTACTAGCCCATACTGCTGGTATATTTGCCAGATGAAAGTCAAGCTACTCATATTCTGCTAGTAATATTTTAATACTGATAACATTGCTTTCCAAATACAGAAACTGAAAAGGCCCACGCATAGACTGTTTTTGAAGAAGACATGCTTCAAGACTAAGTGGTTATAAGGAATATATTTGAGAATGTTTCTCTATAAAATATATTTGAATTTATAACCACGGCAGTAGATTCTTAAAATTAAAGCCTGTCAAAGAACTGAAGCAAGAGTTAAATAATTAAACTTTTAACCGGTTTAGAGATTGAAAGACATGATATGGGCAGTAATATTACTTTTTTTCGAAAAACATTTATAGATTCATACTCTTAACTTGATAAGTCTGCTCTTAATCCAGCTACACCTACAAGTTTGAAATTAGTAGTAAATTATAGGTAGAAAATGCGGAAAATACACGGGAGATCTTCACCAAGACGTTTGACTAATTGACCGCTAATTTTAATTGATAATCTACGATTTTATAGGGTTTTGTAGTTTTTTTGCATTTCAGACTGTTTCACGAGGTAGTCGTAGGACAATAGCAGTTTAAACTCCACAAATATAATTAAAGATCGAAAAATCTCAATGTCAGATGATAGTCAAGGTCACAGGGAGCAGAGAGCTCACTATTCCCAAATAGAGCTGCTCCGATGACATGACAGCGTCAAAGCGGTTGATCAAAGAGGTGGGAGAAGTGCTGAGAAAACCAAGCATCCCGTCCATGGATGCCTCTCATGCGACCAGATGGATAATTCAAAATTTGCTGGAGTTACTCATGGGATTATCACTAATCTAATATTGGTGTGATTGCCATAAAATTCACATTCTGAAGTAGCTATTACTTCCTGCATTTCCATTCTGATAAGGATCGATTTTTCGCGTCTGTTGTCAAAATTTAATGCCCCCACGCCTACTGCGTCATGCGAGGTTCAAGCGCGTCAAATGTATGTTATTGCGGAAAGCGCTCCTGAATTCACGCTTGTATGCTTACATGTTTCCAATTTTATCCCTCAGCAGCCTGAATCTGAGTTAAATATCCTGTCACCCTCAAACAATGAATTTATAAAAGCAATACTACTGATATACATTAGGTACTACTACTACTACTAATACTACTACTACTACTACTACTACTACTACTACTACTACTACTACTACGTGTACAACTCTAGCAAACGAAGTCCTGTGAAAAAAGGCGTTTTCAAGGGCATTGCCTATTATCATTATGACATAAACTGAATAAAATGAGTAAAACCTAAGCATACTTTTTCCTATACAACGACGTGATTTAATAAAAAATGCGCATAAGAAATGACATCCTTAAGCATGTGGGCATTTCTCATTGAGTGTGGCCGAAAAAGCGCATATTTAAAAGCCAACATAGTGACGTATTTGATATTTTATGGGATTCGACACTTTATGGTGAACTAACATATTGAGCTCCAGGTCCACAACTAACGACTAGAGTAAAGCAAGTTACGACTGCAGTGTTATGGAGCAGCTTTTGCCTCTCGACTTAAATACAAGACGTGTAATTAACTTGTTTGAGGTATTTTCTAACCAGAAATGGCGATGCCTTTTTTACCCTTCAGTTGGCATTACTACACAGATTGAAATGTGTGAAACAGTCATCACAAACACCACCATTTCCATAACGTGGAAAGTGCCTTCAGTCCAGTATTGGAATGTGAAGGGCTACCATTTACTTGGTGCAGGGATCGACGTCAACCTCCCTGCGTGGACTACGGAATATACGTTCACCGCATTGACGCCCTTCACCATGTACAATTTTTACATCGCCGTTGAAACCATTCTCTCTGAAGACTGTCCTGGTGGTGGAATGGGCAATTACACGTCGATTTCCTATCGCACGTGCTCTGGACGTAAGCAGGTTTATTAACTTTGACCTGAGCCAATATTTTGGAGCAATTAACTGTTTAAAGACGGCTGTTGAAACACGACATATTTCTACATCAGAGGTGCTGAAAGACTATCAGAACTTCCACTTTCAGTTAATATTTAACTGTTCTCTTCCTTTTCAAAGCAAGGGACACCCTGTATCAAAATTACTTACAACCAAATGCCTACTTATTCGTTTGGTAGAATATAAATTTGCGAAATTTCAATCGCAGGTAAGAAATTCAAAATTGCACGTAAATTAGTGCTATATGGGATGGTTTGATATATATATATATATATATATATATATATATATATATATATATATATATATATATATATATATATATATATATATATAGCTAGCCCATCGCTGAAGATGATTTGGCGAGTACAAATTTATGCCTTTTTCGAGCCCAAAATTGCAAGAAGAGGCTTATGATCCGTTAGAAGGGTGAAATGATGGCCATAAAGCATCGCATGATGCTTCTTCCCGGCAAAGATGATAGCCTAAGCCTCCTTCTCCGTCCATAGTTGCGTTCTGCAGACATTAGTGATCTTGCTGTGCGACAAAAAGCTTTTTCAGCGTTGTCGGGACGGATTCGTGAAATTACTCCATAGGTAGAGAAGTTCACTACAACGACAATCTTCGGACCGGCGTTGAAGTGTGAACAGCAAGTCAGAGTCCAAAATTGTTTTCACTTCTTCGAAAGCTTAGTGAAATTCTCAAGACCAAGCCCATTTGACATCTTTCTTGAGAAGTGTCTTCATCGGATGACGAAGGCGGTGCATTTCCGGAAGGAACGAACTGTAGGGACGCATAAGACCCAAGAAATAGCGCAAGGAATTTACACTCTTTGGTGGAGGGATCTGCTTGATGGCATCAATGTTATCCGGGTCTGGGTGACGACCATATTGGTTGATTATGAACCTAAGGTATTTCACAGAAGGCATGAAAAATGGCTCTTGTCCAGACGAAGGCGGAAGCTATAGTCCTGAATTTGGCTGAGGACTGTCTACAGGCGTTGCAACAATTCATCTGGATATCATGCAGCTAGGCAGTCGCTCTTTCAGTGCTCGTCAGCATTGTGTCCATGGTTTGCTGGAAGATGGCGGGAGCAGTCTTAACACCAAATGGTAAGCTCCCGGGATTCTCCGGCTACATCCATTTGGAGGTCTGCGCCAGGTAGATCCAGCTTGACGAAACAATTTCCATCATTTATCTTAGCAAAAAGATCTTAGTGCATGGGCAGGGGATACTGATGTTTGTCCAGAGCCGCATTGAGACCAATAGGTGCGTCCCAATCGGAGTAGTTAGCTGGCTGAAGCACATCCTCGCTGATTGGCGTGGCGTAACGCGACGACCGCGCGCACGGCATGTCCGCAAATCGCTGGTGTCTCATGGGGGTAGGTCAGGAGGCGTGTGCGCGAGTAGGTTAGTGTGTCAGTTAGTAAGTGAATCCTGGTGTGCGCGTTATGGGGGCCAGGTCGTGCTGTGGCACGCGAAGACGGGTACGCCGACCCGTCAGCCAAAGCACCCACTCCCACATCAGACAACTGACTGGCACGGATGGTGGTTTGATTTTGGGAGTGGGGGCGAAGGTGAGGTCCACAGCTCAGTGCATTTTTCTCACTATCGACAATCTGACACGCTTGAAACTCTCACGGTGCGCTAAAAGCCGTGGCTTGGAAGGTTGCCAACTGACGGGATAACTCGGACCGCGTGGTCAGCCCAATGTGTGTTTTGTGTTGAGTGGCTGACTGGCGGACTGAGAGTCAGGTTGCAATGGATCCTTCTCAATGTGGCCTTTATGGCACTCCCACTTCGTGGGATCCAAGCCAGGTGTGGTCGTACGCCCAGGGGCGGCTCCGACTGCGCCAGCTACACGCGCCCTCTCCCATATCTGGTCTTCTTGACTCTGTCTTGAAACCGGGCTCAGGTGGGGGAGGAGGAGTGAGTGCGGTAGCTGCAGCGCAAGGTGATATCAACTAATACTAATTCACGCGCAAGTAACCGTTCCTTCACCACCCGGTGTGGAGCATACAGTAGACCTCGTCGAAATTGCCAGTCGAACTGTCGCCTCCTTCTAACACATTTGAATCAGGATTCGAAAATATCAATGAAATTTTTTTTATTGACTTCCGCGAAAGAGAATCCCATCGGCTTATATTAAAAACAAAATTAAATAGAATACCTATCTTTTGCAGACATTAGCCTCTCTGGTAATCGATGAGTTGATTCCACCATATTACAATGTGGTTCCTAATCCAGTTGTCCATAAGTTTTCTGAAAAACATATTTTACTTTATAAGGGGCATAGCAAGACCGAAGTAAAAACCCATATTACGCATGCAGTCATTTTCTGCCAAGCGGGGCTTCTGTAGGTGAACAACAGCTGGCATCTTGGCGTGTCTGAAAAATCTTCGCCATCGGCTGCACGGGAATTGGCTTTGACAAGCTCACATACGTAGTCTTTCCATATCGAAAAAAGATTTCAGAATTTAAATTGACATTTAATGAGCTCGGTAGCTGACTATATGCCCTTGAATTCCTTCGCTTTCTTCATTTCGATAGGAAGATATAAGGTGCAATTTTTGCATTATGACAAGTAGCGGAGAGCATTTAATAGCTGAATTGCGATATTTTGCCATCCTGTGCTAATAATTTGCTTTTGTTTTCAGTTGGCCGCCCTGTGCAGAATCTGACCGTGATTCCATTGCATCGAGAGGCTGCAATCTACTGGAAGGTCCCCCAGCCTACATTTGGAGAAATTGAAAAGTACCTTGTAGAATTGAAAGACACGCGGGCCTCCATCTTTAACCGCGAGTACTCACCTAATATTAAACTTCCGTTGGTGATTCCGAACCTGATGCCAGGCGAACAATATACCGTCTCTGTGGTGACCGTAAACAAGGCCGAATGCATGTGTGCAGGTAGTGGTGGCCCCAGCCTACCAGCACGGAAGACTTTTAGCACCCCCAAGCGAGGTTTGTCCTTATTTTATAAAAAATGACGCATATTTATATCAGTCTTTAGACTTGAGCCTTCAAATTAAGGACCCTAGCACAACATTCAATTTCAAGTTCTACAAATTGGTAGTGTATAATTTTCAGAAAATTATATATGTTGGTGGTATTTAAGCGCCTTACTGAACACACCGATTCTGTTGTGCAAGGGCAAACACTCTCAGAAGCCGCTATGAGAAGGGAGGCTGTAATGGCCATTTCTGGCTTATTAGCCATCTTCAGCCAGCCATACGCAAATCCAGGTTTTACACCATATAAGGCTCAAACCAGCAACCACTGCGCCATGGGTTCTTTTTCCGATTGCTTACGGTGGGTATATTAGCAGTGGTAAAGGCTAATGAGCCTGAAATGACCGTTTAATTTTACCTTCCATTCTATTCTGCCTATAGTAATCGACATTCTGCACAACAGGTTTAATATAAATTGAAGATTGCGTTCATGCCTTACATCACTAAGAATAAATTATTATGAGTGCTGTGAATTAAGCAGATTTGAGTAAATAAACATGTTGTAGTAAATCAGGTTATCTGCTTAGTTTATGGATGATTTTAAGTTTAAAAGCCTGGTGCGTGGATTTACCCTCAAAATAACCGTCCGCATTTTATTCGAAGAACATGTAGCCGACAGTTTAGGAGACTGCATGGAAATCGCATTCATGCCATATATCACTAAAAATTACTCGACTATGATTGATATAAACTAGGCAGAATTGAGTTATCATTATCGGCTTAGGATAGTGTGGCGCTTAAAAAAACCAACAGAACTCGTCCACACCACCACAAAATGCACCAGATAGAATACACATCCTATATTTATACATAAATTACACATTTTTCTTTCTTTCTTCTACTGATAACCAAGCTCGGTGCCACACCACACCACCGCCAGCATGCCCAGAAACTCCTACAGGTAGGTGACATATGCTCCTCTTCCAAGCTGCTTATTCATAGCGACAGTACACTGGCATCACATCTTCAAAAATAATCCTGTTGAAACAGGCCGAATCTTCAAATGAAATTCCTTCCCTGAAACCTTCTTTTCATCCCAGTTTCAGGCGAAAGCACCATCTCAACCGAAGCCTCACCGATGCACATGCCTGTTACCGCACCGGACAACACATCAAATTGTAAGCTAATCACAATTTTATAAAATTTAAAAACTGTCCTTTCGTTCTTGTCTTCATTTCTTTCATGTCACATTGCATAATCATGACCTTTCGAATGATTTAAAAGACGTCGACAACAAAACCAAGTGCTCGACCACACCGCCACCAGGATGCCCGGTAACATCAACACCACAAATAAGAAAAACAACAGGTAGGTGACCCATAAATCCACATCCACAGTCTCCTCCTCATCCTTCTTCTCCTCTACCCGCTCCCCCTCCTGCTCAAACTCCTCCGATTTCATCCTTCACAGCACAGAACAACTGGCATCACTTATAAATACTGCATCTTCTCATGCTGAATCTTATACCGAAAAATTTGGTTCTTCGAAGGCAAACCCGAAATCACTACCGGCTTCTCCTCAACCGAAGCCTCGACATTTGCACACGCTTGTTACCGCTCCAGACAATTCGTCAGCTAGTATGCTCCTCCTTGAATCATACATATTTAACCATGTTTTCCTTCTTTCTTGGTCAGTTTTTCCTTGCCAATCTTGAACTTTGGCACAAATGTCTGCTTTGCATACGATTCACTTTACATAACCTTGCTCACGCGACCGCTCTTTTCAAGTTACCCACAGCAACGCCACGGCTTCGACGTCATGGCAACCAGTTTACCCAGTTTCGCGTAGAACAACAACCAGAAAATCCACAGGTAATAAACCCAGTCTCCATCTCCTCCTCCTCCTCCTCCTCCGCCTTCTCTTCCACCTCCTCCTCCGCCTTCTCTTCCACCTATTCCTCCTCGTCCATCTTGCTTCTTATCATTGCTACCAGCGAGATTTCCCTTGCATAACATTTCACTACTGCATTCGCTGCCACAAACTGCAACTTCTCATGCTCATTCTAATACTGAAACTTACTCTCTTCCCAGCAACAGCCGAAATCACCACCGGCTACTCCTCAACCGACGCCTCGCCTATGCACACGCTTGTTACCGCTCCAGACAATGCATCAGCTAGTATGCTCATCCTAGAATCCTATATAAATAACAATTTTTACTTTCTTCCTTCCCCTCTCTTTACCTGCCACTCCTGATATTCCACTAAAATAACTGCTTTGTTTCCCCTACACATTGTATAATCATGTTCTCACAATTTCTTTTTTCAAGTAACCGACATCAACGTCACGTCCTCCACCACACCGCTTCCGGTTTCAACAGTGACTGCTACCGCAGTTACCAATATATCCACAGGTAGCTGACCCAAACTGTTTCTCCTCCTACTCCATCTCCTCCTTCACCTCCTCCTCCTCCTTCTCCTCTTTGTACTTCATCTCCAACCATCTTATTTAAAGGGGTCAACAAGTGCAACACACAAGCATAACCTCTTCACTACTGCATGTGTTGCCAGTTGACACAACTTCTCATGCTCGTTCTTACAATGAAACTTACTCTCTTCCCAGAAACAGCCGAAATCACTACCGGCTACTCCTCAACTGAAGCCTCGTCGATGCACACGCTTGTTACCGCTCCAGACAATGCATCAGCTAGTATGCTCATCCTAGAATCCTATATAAATTACAATTTTTACTTTATTTCTTCACCTCTCTTTTACCTGCCACTCCTGATATTCCACACAAATAACTGCTTTGCTTCCCCTACACATTGTAATATCATGTTCTCACAATTTCTTTTTTCAAGTAACCGACATCAACGTCACGTCCTCCACCACACCGCTTCCGGTTTCAACAGTGACTGCTACCGCAGTTACCAATATATCCACAGGTAGCTGACCCAAACTGTTTCTCCTCCTACTCCATCTCCTCCTTCACCTCCTCCTCCTCCTCCTTCCCCTTTATCTCCAACCATCTTATTTAAAGGGTCAACAAGTGCAACACACAAGCATAACCTCTTCACTACTGCATGTGTTGCCAGTTGACACAAATTCTCATGCTCGTTCTTACACTGAAACTTACCCTCTTCCCAGAAACAGCCGAAATCACTACCGGCTACTCCTCAACTGAAGCCTCGTCGATGCACACGCTTGTTACCGCTCCAGACAATGCATCAGCTAGTATGCTCATCCTAGAATCCTATATAAATTACAATTTTTACTTTCTTTCTTCACCTCTCTTTACCTGCCACTCCTGATATTCCACACAAATAACTGCTTTGCTTCCCCTACACATTGTAATATCATGTTCTCACAATTTCTTTTTTCAAGTAACCGACATCAACGTCACGTCCTCCACCACACCGCTTCCGGTTTCAACAGTGAATGCTACCGCAGTTACCAATATATCCACAGGTAGCTGACCCAAACTGTTTCTCCTCCTACTCCATCTCCTCCTTCACCTCCTCCTCCTCCTCCTCTTTCTCCTTCATCTCCAAGCATCTTATTTAAAGGGGCAAAAAGTGCAACACACAAGCATAACCTCTTCACTAATGCATGTGTTGCCAGTTGGCACAACTTCTCATGCTCGTTCTTACAATGAAACTTACTCTCTTCCCAGAAACCGCCGAAATCACTACCGGCTACTCCTCAACTGAAGCCTCGTCGATGCACACGCTTGTTACCGCTCCAGACAATGCATCAGCTAGTATGCTCATCCTAGAAGCCTATATAAATTACAATTTTTACTTTATTTCTTCACCTCTCTTTACCTGCCACTCCTGATATTCCACACAAATAACTGCTTTGCTTCCCCTACACATTGTAATATCATGTTCTCACAATTTCTTTTTTCAAGTAACCGACATCAACGCCACGTCCTCCACCACACCGCTTCCGGTTTCAACAGTGACTGCTACCGCAGTTACCAATATATCCACAGGTAGCTGTGTAAACTGTTTCTCCTCCTACTCCATCTCCTCCTTCACCTCCTCCTCCTCCTTCATCTCCAACCATCTTATTTAAAGGGGCAACAAGTGCAACACACAAGCATAACCTTTTCACTACTGCATGTGTTGCCAGTTGACACAACTTCTCATGCTCGTTCTTACACTGAAACTTACTCTCTTCCCAGAAACAGCCGAAATCACTACCGGCTACTCCTCAACTGAAGCCTCGTCGATGCACACGCTTGTTACCGCTCCAGACAATGCATCAGCTAGTATGCTCATCCTAGAAGCCTATATAAATTACAATTTTTACTTTATTTCTTCACCTCTCTTTACCTGCCACTCCTGATATTCCACACAAATAACTGCTTTGCTTCCCCTACACATTGTAATATCATGTTCTCACAATTTCTTTTTTTCAAGTAACCGACATCAACGTCACGTCCTCCACCACACCGCTTCCGGTTTCAACAGTGACTGCTACCGCAGTTACCAATATATCCACAGGTAGCTGTGTCAAACTGTTTCTCCTCCTACTCCATCTCCTCCTTCACCTCCTCCTCCTCCTCCTCTTTCTCCTTCATCTCCAAGCATCTTATTTAAAGGGGCAAAAAGTGCAACACACAAGCATAACCTCTTCACTAATGCATGTGTTGCCAGTTGGCACAACTTCTCATGCTCGTTCTTACAATGAAACTTACTCTCTTCCCAGAAACAGCCGAAATCACTACCGGCTACTCCTCAACTGAAGCCTCGTCGATGCACACGCTTGTTACCGCTCCAGACAATGCATCAGCTAGTATGCTCATCCTAGAATCCTATATAAATTACAATTTTTACTTATTTCTTCACCTCTCTTTACCTGCCACTCCTGATATTCCACACAAATAACTGCTTTGCTTCCCCTACACATTGTAATATCATGTTCTCACAATTTCTTTTTTCAAGTAACCGACATCAACGCCACGTCCTCCACCACACCGCTTCCGGTTTCAACAGTAACTGCTACCGCAGTTACCAATATATCCACAGGTAGCTGACCCAAACTGTTTCTCCTCCTACTCCAACTCCTCCTTCTCCTTCTCCTCCTCCTCTTGCTCCTTCATCTCCAACCATCTTATTTAAAGGGGCAACAAGTGCAACACACAAGCATAACCTCTTCACAACTGCATGTGTTGCCAGTTGACACAACTTCTCATGCTCTTTCTTACAATGAAACTTACTCTTTTCCCAGAAACAGCCGAAATCACTACCGGCTACTCCTCAACTGAAGCCTCGTCGATGCACACGCTTGTTACCGCTCCAGACAATGCATCAGCTAGTATGCTCATCCTAGAATCCTATATAAATTACAATTTTTACTTTCTTTCTTCACCTCTCTTTACCTGCCACTCCTGAAATTCCACACAAATAACTGCTTTGCTTCCCCTACACATTGTAATATCATGTTCTCACAATTTCTTTTTTTCAAGTAACCGACATCAACGCCACGTCCTCCACCACACCGCTTCCGGTTTCAACAGTAACTGCTACCGCAGTTACCAATATATCCACAGGTAGCTGACCCAAACTGTTTCTCCTCCTACTCCATCTCCTCCTTCACCTCCTCCTCCTCCTCCTTCATCTCCAACCATCTTATTTAAAGGGGCAACAAGTGCAACACACAAGCATAACCTTTTCACTACTGCATGTGTTGCCAGTTGACACAACTTCTCATGCTCGTTCTTACAATGAAACTTACTCTCTTCCCAGAAACCGCCGAAATCACTACCGGCTACTCCTCAACTGAAGCCTCGTCGATGCACACGCTTGTTACCGCTCCAGACAATGCATCAGCTAGTATGCTCATCCTAGAATCCTATATAAATTACAATTTTTACTTTATTTCTTCACCTCTCTTTACCTGCCACTCCTGATATTCCACACAAATAACTGCTTTGCTTCCCCTACACATTGTCGTATCATGTTCGCACAATTTCTTTTTTCAAGTTACCGACATCAACGCCACGTCCTCCTCCACACCGCTTCCGGTTTCAACAGTGACTGCTACCGCAGTTACCAATATATCCACAGGTAGCTGACCCAAACTGTTTCTCCTCCTACTCAATCTCCTCCTTCACCTCCTCCTCCTCCTTCTCCTCTTTGTACTTCATCTCCAACCATCTTATTTAAAGGGTCAACAAGTGCAACACACAAGCATAACCTCTTCACTACTGCATCTGTTGCCAGTTGACACAACTTCTCATGCTCGTTCTTAAACTGACACTTACTCTCTTCCCAGAAACAGCCGAAATCACTACCGGCGTCTCCTCAACTGAAGCCTCGTCGATGCACACGCTTGTTACCGCTCCAGACAATGCATCAGCTAGTATGCTCATCCTAGAATCCTATATAAATTACAATTTTTACTTTCTTTCTTCACCTCTCTTTACCTGCTTATCCTGATATTCCACACAAATAACTGCTTTGCTTCCCCTACACATTGTAATATCATGTTCTCACAATTTCTTTTTTCAAGTAACCGACATCAACGTCACGTCCTCCACCACACCGCTTCCGGTTTCAACAGTGAATGCTACCGCAATTACCAATATATCCACAGGTAGCTGACCCAAACTGTTTCTCCTCCTACTCCATCTCCTCCTTCACCTCCTCCTCCTCCTCCTCCTTTCTCCTTCATCTCCAAGCATCTTATTTAAAGGGTCAAAGTGCAACACACAAGCATAACCTCTTCACTACTGCATGTGTTGCCAGTTGAGCACAACTTCTCATGCTCGTTCTTACAATGAAACTTACTCTCTTCCAGGAACAAAGCCGAAATCACTACCGGCTACTCCTCAACTGAAGCCTCGTCGATGCACACGCTTGTTACCGCTCCAGACAATGCATCAGCTAGTATGCTCATCCCAGAATCCTAGTATAAATTACAAATTTTTACTTTTATTTCCTTCACCTCTCTTTACCTGCCACTCCTGAAATTCCACACAAATAACTGCTTTGCTTCCCCTACACATTGTAATATCATGTTCTCACAATTTCTTTTTCAAAGTAACCGACATCAACGCCACGTCCTCCACCACACCGCTTCCGGTTTCAACAGTGACTGCTACCGCAGTTACCAATATATCCACAGGGTAGCTGACCCAAACTGTTTTCTCCTCCTACTCCATCTCCTCCTTCACCTCCTCCTCCTCCTCCTCCTTCATCTCCAACCATCTTATTTTAAAGGGCAACAAGTGCAACACACAAGCATAACCTCTTCACTACTGCATGTGTTGCAATTTGACAAAACTTCTCATACTCGTTCTTACACTGAAACTTACTCTCTTCCCAGAAACAGCCGAAATCACTACCGGCTACTCCTCAACTGAAGCCTCGTCGATGCACACGCTTGTTACCGCTCCAGACAATGCATCAGCTAGTATGCTCATCCTAAAATCCTATATAAATTACAATTTTTACTTTATTTCTTCACCTCTCTTTACCTGCCACTCCTGAAATTCCACACAAATAACTGCTTTGCTTCCCCTACACATTGTAATATCATGTTCTCACAATTTCTTTTTTCAAGTAACCGACATCAACGCCACGTCCTCCACCACACCGCTTCCGGTTTCAACAGTGACTGCTACCGCAGTTACCAATATATCCACAGGTAGCTGACCCAAACTGTTTTCTCCTCCTACTCCATATCCTCCTTCACCTCCTCCTCCTCCTCCTCCTCCTCTTTGTCCTTCATCTCCAACCATCTTATTTAAAGGGGCAACAAGTGCAACACAAGAGCATAACCTCTTCACATATGCATGTGTTGCCAGTTGACACAACTTCTCATGCTCTTTCTTACAATGAAACTTACTCTTTTCCCAGAAACAGCCGAAATCACTACCGGCTACTCCTCAACTGAAGCCTCGTCGATGCACACGCTTGTTACCGCTCCAGACAATGCATCAGCTAGTATGCTCATCCTAGAATCCTATATAAATTACAATTTTTACTTTATTTCTTCACCTCTCTTTACCTGCCACTCCTGATATTCCACACAAATAACTGCTTTGCTTCCCCTAAACATTGTAATATCATGTTCTCACAATTTCTCTTTTTCAAGTAACCGACATCAACGCCACGTCCTCCACCACACCGCTTCCGGTTTCAACAGTAACTGCTACCGCAGTTACCAATATATCCACAGGTAGCTGACCCAAACTGTTTCTCCTCCTACTCCATCTCCTCCTTCTCCTTTCTCCTCCTCCTCTTGCTCCTTCATCTCCAACCATCTTATTTAAAGGGGCAACAAGTGCAACACACAAGCATAACCTCTTTCACTACTGCATGTGTTGCCAGTTGACACAACTTCTCATGCTCGTTCTTACACTGACACTTACTATCTTTCCCAGAAACAGCCGAAATCACTACCGGCTACTCCTCAACTGAAGCCTCGTCGATGCACACGCTTGTTACCGCTCCAGACAATGCATCAGCTAGTATGCTCATCCTAGAAATCCTATATAAATTACAATTTTTTTACTTTTATTTCTTCACCTCTCTTTACCTGCCACTCCTGATATTCCACACAAATAACTGCTTTGCTTCCCCTACACATTGTCGTATCATGTTCGCACAATTTCTTTTTCCAAGTTACCGACATCAACGCCACGTCCTCCACCACACCGCTTCCGGTTTCAACAGTAACTGCTACCGCAGTTACCAATATATCCACAGGTAGCTGACCCAAACTGTTTCTCCTCCTACTCCATCTCCTCCTTCACCTCCTCCTCCTCCTTCATCTCCAACCATCTTATTTAAAGGGGCAACAAGTGCAACACACAAGCATAACCTTTTCACTACTGCATGTGTTGCCAGTTGACACAACTTCTCATGCTCGTTCTTACAATGAAACTTACTCTCTTCCCAGAAACCGCCGAAATCACTACCGGCTACTCCTCAACTGAAGCCTCGTCGATGCACACGCTTGTTACCGCTCCAGACAATGCATCAGCTAGTATGCTCATCCTAGAATCCTATATAAATTACAATTTTTACTTTATTTCTTCACCTCTCCTTACCTGCCACTCCTGATATTCCAGCACAATTATCTGCTTTTGCTTCCCCTACATTGTTATATCATGTTCTGCACAATTTCTTTTTCAAGTTACCGACATCAACGCCACGTCCTCCTCCACACCGCTTCGGTTTCAACGGTGACTGCTACCGCAGTTACCAATATATCCACGGGTAGCTGACCCAAACTGTTTCTCCTCCTACCGTATCCTCCTTCACCTCCTCCTCCTCCTTCTCCTCTTTTGTACTTCATCTCCAACCATCTTATTTAAAGGGGTCAACAAGTGCAACACACAAGCATAACCTCTTCACTACTGCATCTGTTGCCAGTTGATTTCAACTTCTCATGCTCGTTCTTAAACTGACACTTACTCTCTTCCCAGAAACAGCCGAAATCACTACCGGCTACTCCTCAACTGAAGCCTCGTCGATGCACACGCTTGTTACCGCTCCAGACAATGCATCAGCTAGTATGCTCATCCTAGAATCCTATATAAATTACAATTTTTACTTTCTTTCTTCACCTCGCTTTACCTGCCACTCCTGATATTCCACACAAATAACTGCTTTGCTTCCCCTACACATTGTAATATCATGTTCGCACAATTTCTTTTTTCAAGTTACCGACATCAACGTCACGTCCTCCACCACACCGCTTCCGGTTTCAACAGTGACTGCTACCGCAGTTACCAATATATCCACAGGTAGCTGTGTCAAACTGTTTCTCCTCCTACTCCATCTCCTCCTTCACCTCCTCCTCCTCCTTCATCTCCAACCATCTTATTTAAAGGGGCAACAAGTGCAACACACAAGCATAACCTCTTCACTACTGCATGTGTTGCCAGTTGACACAACTTCTCATGCTCGTTCTTACAATGAAACTTTACTCTCTTCCCAGAAACCGCCGAAATCACTACCGGCTACTCCTCAGCTGAAGCCTCGTCGATGCACACGCTTGTTACCGCTCCAGACAATGCATCAGCTAGTATGCTCATCCTAGAATCCTATATAAATTACAATTTTTACTTTATTTCTTCACCTCTCCTTACCTGCCACTCCTGATATTCCACACAAATAACTGCTTTTGCTTCCCCTACATTGTAATATCATGTTCTCACAATTTCTTTTTCAAGTTACCGACATCAACGTCGTCCTCCACCACACCGCTTCCGGTTTCAACAGTGACTGCTACCGCAGTTACCAATATATCCACAGGGTAGCTGACCCAAACTGTTTCTCCTCCTACTCCATATCCTCCTTCACCTCCTCCTCCTCCTCCTCCTCTTTGTACTTCATCTCCAACTATCTTATTTAAAGGGTCAACAAGTGCAACACACAAGCATAACCTCTTCACTACTGCATGTGTTGCCAGTTGACACAACTTCTCATGCTCGTTCTTAAACTGACACTTACTCTCTTCCCAGAAACAGCCGAAATCACTACCGGCGTCTCCTCAACTGAAGCCTCGTCGATGCACACGCTTGTTACGGCTCCAGACAATGCATCAGCTAGTATGCTCATCCTAGAATCCTATATAAATTACAATTTTTACTTTCTTTTCTCACCTCGCTTTACCTGCCACTCCTGATATTCCACACAAATAACTGATTTGCTTCACTACACATTGTTATATCATGTTCGCACAATTTCTTTTTCGAAGTAACCGACATCAACGTCACGTCCTCCACCACACCGCTTCCGGTTTCAACAGTGACTGCTACCGCAGTTACCAATATATCCACAGGTAGCTGACCCAAACTGTTTCTCCTCCTACTCCATATCCTCCTTCACCTCCTCCTCCTCCTCCTCCTCCTCCTCTTTGTCCTTCATCTCCAACCATCTAATTTAAAGGGGCAACAAGTGCAACACACAAGCATAACCTCTTCACTACTGCATGTGTTGCCAGTTGACACAGCTTTTCATGCTCGTTCTTACACTGACACTTACTATCTTCCCAGAAACAGCCGAAATCACTACCGGCTACTCCTCAACTGAAGCCTCAACGATGCACACGCTTGTTACCGCTCCAGACAATGCATCAGCTAGTATGCTCATCCTAGAATCCTATATAAATTACAATTTTTACTTTATTTCTTCACCTCTCTTTACCTGCCACTCCTGATATTCCACACAAATAACTGCTTTGCTTCCCCTACACATTGTAATATCATGTTCGCACAATTTCTTTTTTCAAGTTACCGACATCAACGTCACGTCCTCCACCACACCGCTTCCGGTTTCAACAGTGACTGCTACCGCAGTTACCAATATATCCACAGGTAGCTGTGTCAAACTGTTTCTCCTCCTACTCCATCTCCTCCTTCACCTCCTCCTCCTCCTTCATCTCCAACCATCTTATTTAAAGGGGCAACAAGTGCAACACACAAGCATAACCTCTTCACTACTGCATGTGTTGCCAGTTGACACAGCTTTTCATGCTCGTTCTTACACTGACACTTACTATCTTCCCAGAAACAGCCGAAATCACTACCGGCTACTCCTCAACTGAAGCCTCGTCGATGCACACGCTTGTTACCGCTCCAGACAATGCATCAGCTAGTATGCTCATCCTAGAATCCTATATAAATGTCAATTTTTACTTTATTTCTTCACCTCTTTTTACCTGCCACTCCTGATATTCCACACAAATAACTGCTTTGCTACCCCTACACATTGTAATATCATGTTCTCACAATTTCTTTTTTCAAGTAACCGACATCAACGCCACGTCCTCCTCCACACCGCTTCCGGTTTCAACAGTGACTGCTACCGCAGTTACCAATATATCCACAGGTAGCTGACCCAAACTGTTTCTCCTCCTACTCCATATCCTCCTTCACCTCCTCCTCCTCCTCCTCTTTCTCCTTCATCTCCAACCATCTTATTTAAAGGGGCAACAAGTGCAACACACAAGCATCACGTCTTCACAACTGCATGTGTTGCCAGTTGACACAACTTCTCATGCTCGTTCTTACACTGAAACTTACTCTCTTCCCAGAAACAGCCGAAATCACTACCGGCTACTCCTCAACTGAAGCCTCGTCGATGCACACGCTTGTTACCGCTCCAGACAATGCATCAGCTAGTATGCTCATCCAAGAATCCTATATAAATTACAATTTTTCTTTTGTTCATCTCTATTTGCCTGCCAATCCTGATATTTGACACAACTAACTGCTTTGCTTACCTTAATCATTGTTATACCATGTTCTCACAATTTCTCTTTTCAAGTTACCGACATCAACGCCACGTCTTCCACCAGACCGCGTCCAGTTTCAAAAGTGACTACTACCGCAGTTACCAATATATCCACAGGTAGCTGACCCAAACTGTTTCTCCTCCTACTGCATATCCTCCTTCACCTCCTCCTCCTCCTCCTTCTCCTTCATCTCCAACCATCTTATTTAAAGGGGCAACAAGTGCAACACACAAGCATAACCTCTTCACTACTGCATGTGTTGCCAGTTGACACAACTTCTCATGCTCGTTCTTACACTGACACTTACTCTCTTCCCAGAAACAGCCGAAATCACTACCGGCTACTCCTCAACTGAAGCCTCGTCGATGCACACGCTTGTTACCGCTCCAGACAATGCATCAGCTAGTATGCTCATCCTAGAATCCTATATAAATTACAATTTTTACTTTCTTTCTTCACCTCTCTTTACCTGCCACTCCTGATATTGGGCACAATTATCTGCTTTGCTTCCCCTACACATTGCAAAACCATGTTCTCACAATTTTTCTTTTCAAGTTACAGACATCAACGCAACGACCTCCACATCATCGCGACCAATTTACCCATTTTCGCTTAGATCTACAACCAAAAAATCCACAGGTATTTGACCCATTTTCCTTCTTCTCGTCCTTCTCCTCCTCCTCCTCCTCCTTCTCCTCCTCCTCCCCCCTATTCCTCTTACTCCCCGTCCTTTTTCATCTCTTAATTTAATCGCTCATAGTGAAATCTCCCTTTCGTCCCTTTTCACTACCGCATCTGCTGCCACAAACTACATCTTCATTGTCACTCGTGTTATTTAACACAACTTTCATCGTTACCTATACTTCACATTGCACATCCATATTCTCTGGATCGCTCTATTGAAGTTATCGAAATCAAACCCAAGTCCTCCATCTCCAACTCCTCCTTCCCTCCCTCTACTCCTCTGTCTCTAACTATCTTCTTTCAAGGGCCAACAGTGATAACCCACTGACATCACCTCTTCATCACCGCGTCTGCTGCCACAAGCCACATATTTCATGCTCATTCCTATACCGAAACTTTCGTTCTTCCCATTCACAGCCAAAACCTCGCCATTGCCCATTCCTGTTACCTACCCGGACAATGTGACTTCAGGTACGTTAATCTCACGCCCCTCTCCACTTCCGCGTTCGATGTATCTTAATTCGTCCTAAATTTTGCTTTCCTACACGTTATTTAGGCCGCGTTGCGGTCCCAACCTCGGCTCCTCCAGGTTCCGATTGTATCATTATTAATTCAACAATAACAGGTAGGTGTCCCATTCTCCAGAACTTTCCTTTCTTTATTTTACTTGCACATACCCTTCTACCTACCTACGTTGCTGACACACGTTCTACGTTTTCCATTCACATACTTCCTTTCGCGTTTTTTATTCTCCTTCATGACTTTCGCTTAACGTCCACTTTTGGGCGGCTCACCACTTGATTACTCGGATATCTAGATTCTTTTCATTAAAGCCTACAAACATTGCATTTATTAGAAAGAAAAACATGACTGATGAGTATACGGGAGACTTCAATTATCATTTCTTGTTCATTAGCCGTCATCAGTCAGCCACGCACTACCCCATGTATTACACAAACCAACGCTTGATCCCGCAAACTGTTGATTAGAATTTCAACATTCTAACCATTGAACCAAGTGTTCGTTGTGGGTAATCCGCATTTAGCTATTATTCTAGCCTCTGTGCGGTTTCTGACGGTGGGGTTCGAGTGTCAGCCAAAAGGCAATACGGGATCAAGTGAGTCCCATCCACCACTGCAGGACCCTGCAGTTAACTCAACTCAGCTGATTTATGCTACTGCATTCAGTGGGCACGCAAGCATTCTCAGCTGCTAAAAATATACTGAAATTCTATCGACCAATGCAGCATTCATTGACGTACTCATTCACCCGACTTCGGATCACCAGGTCACGGTTTCGAGCATCAGTTAGGGCACCACGTGGGGTTGGAAATGACTGTCTGATGAAGGCTAGTGAGCCAGAAACGGCTGGTGGGGCTCGAGAGTGAGCCGCAAGGCAGAATGGGACGGTTGAGTTTCGCTAGCGATCGATGAGCGCTCATCAACGAATGTCCATATTTGCGATTGAAGCCGGCAAGAAAACGAGGCCATGACGCAGTGGTTAGAGCGTTTGACATCCCATCAACAGGTCGCGGGTTCAAGCCTCAGCGAGGGCAGCACCAACATAGTTAAACTGTTGTTAATTCCGGGTTCGTGTCATTTTCCATGCCTTTCAGAATCGCCCTGGACTTGGCCACCTTGGAAAGTTATACTGATCGTCATCGTCGCTATTCTAGTGGTTATTTTGATGGCGATCCTCGTTTGGATTTGTGGATGCAGAAGAAGAAGACGACATCAAATATGGTACTTTTATTTACTGCTCCTATCGTTAATTGTTTATATACCTTGAAACTTCCTTCTTCATTAGCATAGGCATTACAGTTATGTCCACCTCAGATAACTTCCTTAAGTATGTAAATTTCGAAGTAATTCTCTATTTATCCCTTTATGCAAGCTTTATCTGTCACGTTCTAATACCACTCAATGTGCGATTATATTATTTGCTATAAATCATAATCAAAATATTATATACATGAACACCAGTTAGTTATAAAAAGCCGAGACCACATTTCTCAAGTTGCCATCCATACAGTTGAAACTTGATATAAATTTATATGGGACAAAACTTGAATTCTTGGCTTCTGTCCATTGAAGAAAGGCTGAGCACTCTTGGAAGCAATTCACTCTGATGACACGTGCATTAATCAGCACATCGAATGGGAGCATGGCCCATGAACTCGCCTGTCTTTTTTATCTTCTTCGGGAGCTGATTAACGCGATAAGATATCTGGATCTTGAATCTTTAGTATATATATATATATATATATATATATATATATATATATATAGTGTGTGTGTGTGTGTGTGTGTGTGTATGTGTGTGGGCCCCCTAAACGGGCCACGTGGTAGATGCGTTGGACCGACACGGGGGCCACATTAGGGCACGGCAGGCGTTATTCGGGTTGCGCTTTCATAACAAATGCCGAACATAGAGGTGTGGTGGCACGCCTAGGGGCGGCAGGACTTAGGGGACCCGGCCGCGCCAGCCACCTGCGTCCTCTCCCCTCCGGTCTTCTTGACTCTGCTCTTGACACCGGGCTCAGGTGGGGAGGAGGAGAGTGCGGTAGATGCAGCGCAAGTCTACTATCACTTTAAACTAAATCACGCGCAAGTCACCGTCCCTGCTCCATTTTCCCATGGAGCATACGGTGGACATCGTCGGACTACGACGGTCGAACTGTCGTATGTGTGTGTGTGTGTGTGCCCCCTAAACGGGCCACGTGGTAGATGCGTTGGAACAACACGGGGGCCACATCAGGGCACGGCATGCGTTATTCGGGTTGCGCTCCGCTAACAAATGCCGAACACGGGAGGTGTGGTGGCACGCCTAGGGGCGGCTAGGACTTAGGGGACCCGGCCGTGCCAGCCACCTGCATCCTCTCCCGCCTCCGGTTTTCTTGACTCTGTCTTGACACCAGGTTCAGATGGGGGAGGAGGATAGAGTGTGGTAGCTGCAGCGCAAGGCTACTATCACTTAAAAATAATTCATGCGCAAGTCACCGTCCCTGCTCCACCCTTCCATGGAGCATACGGTGGACATCGTCGGACTACGACGGTCAAACTGTCGTGTCTGTGTGTGTTTGTGTGAATTTGAAAATAGGCATTCCAAGCTTGCACCAAGCTGGCATTTTTACTTAAATGCCAGTGTTCCTTTAGTCTTTCATATTCGTTGTTTGAAAGTGGCTGTTAAGCTAACCTTTTTAATTTCAGCATCTCGACAACAGCGTAGAGAAAGAATGTTCCCTCAGCGTTTTGTGCCATAGGATCAACTGGTAGACCAGCAAGACTCCTTTTGTTTATTGTATGGAATTGGACTCATGTAAACAGTTTTTTTAAAATTAAAATACTTTTCTGGATGATCACCTATTTAAAGGTCTGGGATACCGCAAGAGAAGGCAGACTATGGTGACTGGGCGGATAATCATTTTCATGCGACTATCACTACATCACACGCATAAACCTACCAACCGCTGTCAGACCATGAGTTTCGGAAATAGAACAGGTTCGATCCAGGACTACAATAGATTCAAACTCGACTTGCAGAGCAGACTAGCCACGTACTCCAGGTCTTGACATTTTTAACGGACGAGGCCGGTAAAGAGACCGAGTAAACAGTCCCTGAGGCTAAACAGACACGAAAGGCAAAGGCTGAGACGTCGGTTTTGAAAAGAAAGAGATCCGATCGCCGAAACAAGAGCTTTGTGTGCCTTTACAGTCAGTGACAAATCACATGGAATCTTATCCTGAATTCTGATAGGATATACTACTTAAGTGGGTTAGAACAGTCAATACTTGTGGGATTGCCCTCTGCCGCCCCCTCCATGACCCCTAACGAACTAAATTGATAGGTAGGCGTGTAATAGGGGAACGGTGTCACTGGGGTACGGTAGTTTAAAGGAAGGTAAAGGGCGGTAAGCCATTGGAACTTTATATCGTATTTCAATTGAGCTGATCTTAGAGCACTAAATTAGACTATATTGCACAACTACCTACAGGCCAAGCTAACCCTAGCTAACTCTAGCCAATGTGTTCGTCATACTATGCATTCGATGGCAGTCCCTTGACTGGTGTGGGAAATCGGTCCAGTTGCTGATGAATTCCTCTGCGCGTACTACATACATGACCTAGCCCCACCAAACACAAACACCAGGAATTCACACAGCAGAAGGTTGACCGGTTCACATATCCTATGCATGAGCACCAGAGGTCAGATTAAGAAGGAAAATTGCAGTCTGACTCTCAGACCATCAGTCAGGCACTCCTCACAACACATATTGGACTGACTGCGACGTCTGAGTATAATTGTCTGTTGGCAACCTTCCAAGCCACGGTGCTTAGCACGCCGTGATATGCTCCGGTTCGGATCACACATGCAGCAGAGGAGGTAGCCGAGGACCATTCTTCCCTCTCACTGAGAGCTACTGGTTGAAATCACAAAAATAAAATAGGCACGATGGCTTGGGTCCCTGCTCAGCCGTCAGGGGCCTCTGTGCCACACATCCCATCACACGCCAACTTGCCACAGCCTACACCTGACTGGGATATGCATATTTCATTGTGGGTATGGCACAGATCCCGCATGCAACTGAGATGAAAGAAGCATGCATGCGTTTATGGTGAGACTGTGTGGGATTAATGGCAGAGGTATGTGAAGGCGCATGTGACCTATTAGGCCCATGCGATGAATGAATGTCCGTGGGCCGTGTTACCCGTAAAGGCGGATGCGGTGGATGTAAACCTGAGCCCCAGGCACTGGTTCACCATTCTCAGGGCAATGGATTTGCAATTGTCCGACTATTCCTATGCTTGAGGTGAAGGTGCGGTCCTAGTGAGGATAGCATGGGTCGGGAGATGCTCAGTCGTCGCTGGTGGGACTGCTGTTGCTGTTGGCGCCGATGAGAGGATCGGGGATCAGCGCGTTGATTCGTGTACACGATTTGTTATGGGTATCGGCATTGCGGCGGGTACAGCTGACTTGAATGCTCTTGTAACCAAATAGGTCCATGAGGTGAGAGAATGCGTTAGGGCAGTGAGGACATTGGAGGCTGTGGTCTCTGTTTTGTGTTGTTATTCCAGGCACTGATTTGCCAGTCTCTGTGCAATGGATACGCAAGTTACCACCCAGGCAGATTCGTGCGCAGAATGTGCGTTGGCTACGTCGGAATTCTGGCAGGCCTTTGGCGTTGGGTGTGTTGAGCTGGGGTGCTTGTGCATTGCAAGCCACCCTTTTGGCTTTAACGGAGGTGATCTGGTTGGCTTTGTATATTGCTGCACCAGTCTTAATGGCTCTTCTACGGACCAGTATATCCTGACGGTTTGATCTGCAGTTGTTTCATAGAAGTTTCGGATTGTCATTGTAGCATCGCACTTGGCCCCCTAGCCGACTCCAACTCGTGGCGACATCTCCATAGAAGAGTCATTTGGGTAGTCGCTCGGCGTCCATCCTCGTGAGGTGGCCATTCCAGCCAGTTGTAGTACCCTCAGTGGAGCGCAGATACTGAGGAGGCCTGTTAGTTCAAGTACTTCAATTTCCGAGATCTGTTAATGCCATGTCAGCTTTAGTATGCATTGGAGCTGCTGCCTCTAGTGCATGGTTGAGGTCTCTGCGCCATACAGCAGCATCAGTAAGATGACAGTTTTGTGCATCTTGGTACAGCAGTTAGAAGCTGACAACCTTTTAATGTGATTCCGCGCATCGGAAAGCCTGTCGCAACGGGAAGCTTGACCACGCAGAGGAAGTAGCTCAGTTGACTCCGCAGGCAGCCTTCTTTGGCTGAAAAACTTCAACCGTTACCATTAAGTAACATTTTTGATTCAGGGCTACTCTAGTTTTGCTGAAGTTCTGTTTGATGTGTTCACGGTCTGGATTATTTTTTTGAATCCTGTTACCAATGACGTACGCGGACTGTAATGGGCAAGTTCCAAAGAATTCTCCTAACCGTGACCTCAGGCACAAACTTAGCACCTCTCATGTAAGAAGGAAATGTGGTCTTTAGCCCCTGCATGTCGCCCCTCTGCTGCCTGTGAGATTAAAGCAATTCTCATATATTGTGTCACAAGCAAGGAAATGCGTGTGACACGCGCAGACGGGCTGTTTAAGCTCTGTCAGCCAACATTTCTCAGCATCAGTTGGTTGACCAGCTTGGATTCACTATAAACAAACTGGCCCTCTTGAAGTGAGCACAGTGCGCAAACTTCCGTGCCTTAGAGCCTGCCAATTGAAAAGAGACCTTAGAACCTGCAGTCAGGCCACTGTGGATGCTTGTGTGGAGTCGTTGACTGGTAGACTCAGTGGTAGACTGCAAGGGCCCCTTTTTAACGTGATGTCCATGGCAGTGTCATACATGCCCTTTTAAATTGAAACCCCGGTGTTTTGTGTTTGTGAGATCGGGTCGCGTACGAATCTTGAATCTTATACGGTGCATTAAAATCCGTGGCTTAAAAAACTGCTAACTGACGGAGTATCTTTTTCCTCCTCTTCGGACGAATAGTCAGGCCTCATTGTGAAATACATGGCACCCCCACTCAGTTGGAATCCTAGCCGCCCCGCCCCGCACCCTTGCTGGTTGAAATCTTGCTCCTTGCTCCGGGGAAGGTGGTGGCACGCCTTCCTGTTGGTTCACACCGAATCTGCCACCCGCGCCCAAACACGTCTTTGGTCTCCTTGGCTCTATCGTGACGTCGCCGCCCGTTTGGAGAGGAGGTGAGAGTGCGGTAGATGCTGCGCAAGTCACCCCCTACCCCCTGCTCCCACCACGCTATGGGGCACACGGCGGCGATCGATGCAATTAAAGGTCCTGCTGCTGAAGTCTCAATACCTTGTTGTTGCATCATCAAGGCCGCAGTAGCTAAAGTCACGGGCATATGAACCTGAGGAAAAGTCCTAAATCGGTATGCGACCTTACTAGCTCATACTCATAGGGCGGTGTGAGTTGCATGGCTGGAGTACACTGCTTTCGGTAAAACGTCATTCGAAGCCAATAAATATCGGAAGGTCTGAATAAGAGCTGAACACAGAGGTTACCTGCACTAATTTGATGACACTCTTTTCAAAATAACTAGCTGTGACATCAGAACTCAGTCAAACGAAGAAGGAACTCATCCGATACCAAGTGTTGTCACTCCTGCTGGATTTCAGAACACGCGGAGAAATCATCAATACATGACCAAAAAAATGAAGCAGTAAAATATTTTCACCGAACTTTATTTGATGTCACTTTCTGGCTAACTGCTCTTCTCCCAGATATTGGAATCGCGAGTATCGCATGTAAAGTGATTCATCTCGGACGTGACCAGGCTCTCCAAATTCTAACGCTTTGTCTCAAAATTGGCGAAACACGCCTGTCTGGGCCTTTTACCTAGTATTTGTGCTGACAATATAGTAATTAATTACGTACTACAAACTGCCTGTTCACAGCTTGGGAAATTTACGTATTTATTCCACAGAAGCTGATAGACTTCACCTCAAAATTTCGTACCGAGGCTGTATAGGTTTCTTCTGAAGGATTTACTACAAGCTGGCTCCTCGAAAATTCAACAAGGTAAGATAAAACCTGGAGTTCACATACCAGAAAGCAGGCGGATGAGTCGAAAAGCGTAGTTCAAAGTTGCCTTCTCTGATTTAGGAAAACTTTGTGTTATCGACCTTTGGGAACGCAGTTCAGCCTCTCATTCCTCTCTGGTAAGCGCACCTGCACAGCGGATATCCAACGGCCAGGTGAGATGATCTGCAGTCCGGATGGCTGCCTAACTGCAGCCGATGCTGAGAACGAATTGCTACTTACAAACTTTCTTCGACCTGTGCATATAAGAACGGGATGAATTGCCGCAACATAACGGGTTCAAATTCTTGCGAGTACTGTCAGCCGCCATCTCAAGCCCCGTTGGTTTTGCGGTTGATGACTGACAAATGTATCAAGAGGAGCCGCAATAACCGATTCAATGCGCACTAGCGATCCACTCGCATGTCATGCACATTGTGATATTCCACAAGCTACTGATAGGATTGGAGGTCTACCAAACCGGTCAGATGAGTTGGAAGGCCGATCACCATGCTGCATACAGAAGGACGCTATCTGATTAGTCCGATTGCAGTCAGACATTCTACGTACTCGTACGTTCCTTGCTGAACTTTATAATATGCTATTAGCATACTTCTATACACTAATATTCTTCTGACCTGGCTGTTGGATTCTCCCGCGGGAATGCAATCGAGGCATTGTTTGATGGGTGACCATAAGTCTTGGGGCAAGATCATAAAGCAAGTGACAAGCACCATACATCAACTTATAAGATCAAAAGACTAGCCGTCTGGAACGTCTATCGGCCATTGTTCTGGGTTTTCCGACGTTCACAGAGCTTGCAGATCAAACGACAGCAGCTTGACGCTCTTTTGAATAGCATTCGCAAGACCTGAAATTAAAAGTTAATCGGGGAGGTTTTGTAACAAATTCTGGTTTCCGACCTATCAACCTGCATCAGCAAACCCTAGGCTTCCACTGCTGCAATACCGGGCCACTCTACCTGTCAATAAAACTACTGGTATACTTATTGTCATACCGGACATTAAATTCAGAATGGAGGAGAAAACAACCTATAGACCTCATGTGACTTTGTCGTCTTCCGTGAAGACTGTGAGGATATACAACCTACAGTGTTCGAAAAAGGGACACGTACAACGAAAGTGTGGAGTTTCGACAGCATTCCCCTTCAAAATGTTGAAGTGTACGTGAGTGGGCCAAAAAAATCTGCTAAATTAGAGTTTCTTTGACGGATGTTCAAATTGAGTGACTACCCACGCAACTTAGCCAAGTGAGGTATGCAAAGATGGGATGAAAGGCCAAACCGTATCACTCTCAAATTTTGCGATTGATCCCGTACCTGCAGATCGCACTTAAAGCTGCAAGTTACTTTCTCAGGCCAATTGAATTTGTGGTTGGAGACTGTTCGAGCCCAACTGTTCGAGCCCGAGAGCTGATACGGGGAACAAACATGCTATTCTCAGCCTGCGAAAACAGGAGTTTTCTCTTATTAAAAAATATGCCAGTTTGTTTGCAGTGCTGAATTTTCTAGAACATTCTGGGTTATCAGGCACAAATTGTAGAGAGATTTAGAGAAAATTTCAAGTCTTTCACGTTTCAGTCGTCGATAGGTCGTTTCCTGCGGGACAATCCCGTTGTGGACAAATCTCGAATGTTCGACTGACTATTGATGGAGCCGCACGCGAGAGCCAAGCCACCATACATGCTCGATTCTGCAGTACAAGCTGATTGGCTGCATGAGTTGCTACATGAATTCTATGGTCTGCTATACCGTGTACAGTTACTCCTTTCCTTCCTCTTAGACGGTGCCTTGACTCCATTTCTGTTCATCCTAATAAAAACAGAACGAGGCAGGCACTAGACACCATCTAATGAGGCCGAAAGGATCCTTGCTTTTTCACTAAACGTTTGGATTCATTTACTGACTCTGGTGCAGCTGTGGTCAAAAAAATACTTCGGGGAACCCGGGTGGTTACGATGGACACGGATGACTGAATGTGCATCAGCAGCGAGGGGCAAAGTCTCAAGCTCTGTACACACGGCTCACCCAACTGTACCCGATTACGCATTTAAGTTCAATGATGACCAATTTCTTGTGAAAGTAAACATCTCTGTTATTCGCCAGCCACCTGGATAATGGTCCTCCTGCCCACAGTGCACCAATAGATACAATGATCTTCCAGGCCCATCTTTTGCCAACCGTTCAACAGTTGCTACCTTGTTTTTTATGTGGAAAATGGACTCTAATATCAACAAGTCAATTTCAAATTCACTTGCCTCGAGGCCTCTACGCCTCCATGCCGCACTTTCCACCTCGTGATAACGACTGAGAGCATCACCTGTGTTACAGAGACGGGAACCGCAATGGGCTCGCGACCCGCCGCCCTCCCCAAAGCGAAAAGAGCACGTGACGACGCACGCCGAAGCAGCCCAAGCCGGCTGGGAAAGACGCGTGGGAAACCAATTAGCGTGTGCCGCTGCACCGAGTGCGCGTGAAGCCATGGCTCACGTGTGCAGCCCAAACTTTCGAGAAGTTTCCGGGAGGTGAGTCCAACGTGAGAACGTGGCACGTTGTAGGCCAGATGGTCCCAGAATGCTCTCCGCTATTGCCATGCCATTAACAGGAACGTTTGAAAACGCCCAGAGCTCGTATAAATAAGGGAGAGTATGAGCTCGTGACCCACTCCGGTCTATAATAACACAGTTTCTCCAGAAACCGACTTTGCCTTCTCTAGCACACCCGTCGGCATAAAACAACCTGACAGTATCGCAAAAAACAACGTTCAGTTCCCAGAATTTCAAATTGGAATTAAAATCTAGGTTAATTCAGTGGCCATATAATAAGCGGCATTGTCGGCTAAATCCGTTATGTGGCAACCCGTTTTTTGGCTTATGTCAACTTGTCCTCAACATGGGATCACAGTATCGATCATCGTTACTCGCTAAAATCGGTAATTAGTCTTAGGGGGAGTGCATGATACCGAACTCTCCGTTCAATTTCTGAACTCATCGACCAAATCGATGAAGCGTACTTATGCCAATCATTAACACTGATAATGAGTTAACCCTAATCGTATTACCTACGACAAATGCGTGACTGCTAATAATTTTGTTATAGTGAAGCATAGTTTGAATGTGACACCGAAAAACTAAGCGAAAAACGTACTTGTTCAAATCGTGTAATTGAATTATTCTTGACGCTTTCTCGTATTCAATTCTGAGTCTTGATTGAATGGCAATTATACAAGTATATCGTAAACATCATGTAAAAGCCTGTCTGTCAATACGCAAATTAGCCAAGGATAGCCCTTAATATGCTCTGATTTCGGCCCAGTTTCCTTATGCATTCTGAACCTTACGAGTTAATTGTTTATGTCGTTTGCCTCGACTCTTTCCACCATGGCAGATTTCCCCGATCCAAGAAATATTATCATCAGGACCTTCTACTCCGTAACTCGGGTTACGCTTATATTAAGTCAAGTTGCCTTAGGACACGGGAGTAAACAGAAGTTCAACTATCTAATCATTTTTTCGGTTTCCAATTTCCATGTCCCACTGCAATTAATAGAAAAGGTATTTGCAAAGCAGGGTATTTCCTCTAAGATTTTACCGTTACTTATATATCAAGTAGTAATTTATTCGGAGTGTATAAGGAAGAAGTTTAAGCATTGCAGTCCAGTATGCGCACTTGGAAACTGTCTTCTTTCCCGAATACTAGCAAGCATCTGGTTATGCCTATATTGTGTGTTTTTTAGTACAAATTGATCAACCTGACAACACAGTCCAACACCCCAAACAGAAAATTCATGTTTCATGTCTTCTGGCATCATTTTTCGACACCGACGAGGACCCATAGGTAATTTGAAACAGCAACTACGTAAAAGCTACCAGGAAGGACATACAGGCAATTTAATGGCCGGCGATGACGTGTGACAGTCTAACTGGCAACGGGGTAAACTTTTTTAAATCTATTTGGTCGTAATCTGATAAAGAAGTGATCAGAAGTAGGAAATGCCAGATACGTCCTTGGAGACCTTAACGCCTGCGTCGGGACAGATTATGCCACGTCGAGAGGAGTGCTGGGCCCCAATTGTCTCGCCGGCTTCAATGACAATTTTCATCTCCTCCTACGAACCTGCACAGAGCACCGACTGATCGTTACCAACAACTTCTTCTGACTCCCAATGCGGCAGGCGGCGACCTGGATGCATTACCGGTCGAGACATTGGCACGTCTTGGATTATGCCCTTGTCCGGAGGTGAGACAAACAGGACGCGCTTGTGGCACAGGCAACCCCCGGTGCCTACGGATGGACGGGTCATCGCCTCGTCACCTCCAAAATGAGGCTTTGTCTGCAGCCACGCGGGAGACTTCAAGATAAGCGACCACCCGTTATTTGTAGTACTGTCGCTGATGGGCTGGCTGCCCACCCGATGTCGCCAGATGGACGCAGCAAAGTGAACCCCCGCGCACGGTTCGCGTGACGCGGGGCGCGGTGTGAGGCTCTGCAAGAAGGCGCGCGTTGCCCCTGGCAAGACGACACGATCGTGGCACTATTCAGCTGCGTGAATGATTAATATTTAGACTTCGGACTGTCGACCTGGTGGTCTAGGGGTATGATTCTACCTGATGGTGCGAGTGATCCCGGGTTCAAATCCCAACCAAGCCCCCGAATTTTGATTTAAGAATCTGGAACCGTGTTTTCTTCAATTTAAGCGTGAATGATTAATATTTAGACTTCGGACTGTCGACCTGGTGGTCTAGGGGTATGATTCTACCTGATGGTGCGAGTGGTCCCGGGTTCAAATCCCAACCAAGCCCCCGAATTTTGATTTAAGAATCTGGAACCGTGTTTTCTTCAATTTAAGCCCTGTACCCTGCTGAAAGGTCAGATATGAACTCATGTCTCTTCGACCGGTTTGTTTACTATATCTCAGCTTCACTTATCGTGAGTTCCCACCTCCTATTATCGTAATGCATACTGGGCTGTCCTAGTCGCAACTCCGATCTCCTTTGCGAAGACTCACCAGATGACCTTAAATCTGCCTATTTCTACTGCGAATCGTTCCTGTCATTTGATGGTTACCTAGAGTGCGAATTCACATGCATTTTTTAAGCACATGCATTACGCGATATTTGCGGACGAAATAAACGTCCATTAAACTTTGCAAGACCATACATGGAAGGAAAGTCTGTCCCGTGGTCAACATAACATGGGGCAACCACGGCTACGTATGTCCTCAAAGGCATCACTGCCGATATGCAGAGGTTTTTTTCTGCCTGGTTCGCTGACGAAATCAGTCAGTTATCTGAGTACCAGCTAATTAGACTTGAACTCGAAGAATAGACAACTGGCCGTCTCTAGTAGCAAAATATACGTAAATAGCTATTTATGGAGGTAACTGTAGCTGACACCTTATTGGTTAGTTCAGTTACGCAATCACACCTTGGGGATAACTGTAGCTGACACCTTATTGGTTAGTTCAGTTACGCAATCAGACATTTCATCGGTTGCCGTTCTTTAGTCGTATTTGCGACACCGCACGCGCACGTACACGCCATTATCTCACGTGAATGGCACGAAAAAACGTGATCGAACTGCCCTTTTCATTTCCTGTTTAGGCGGTCATAGAAGGCATCCATACCCTCAAATTGATTAGGTTCTGAGGTACCACGTAGGCCTGTCAAAGCAGTTTGCATCTTTAACAATACTGAAAGTTTGTGGCCAACATATTGGATAGTGGTATTGTCCATGATCTTTTGAGAAAACATAGACTTTAGTGGATAACGTCGGTTTCACGACACGGTGTGCAACGATTTGGATAGCGGGAAGTGTGAAGTGTGTGTGTTCTGCTGGGAGGCCATACAAGGCATCTTTGCGACCTACTTGGTGACTTCAACGCCCGAGTCAGCACAGACAATACCACATGGAGAGGCCAGCTGGGCACCATGGTCTCGATGCCTTCCGATGCAGGAGAATGTGACCCGGATTCACCCTCGGTCGAGGCACGGACACCTGCTGGATTTTATCATCATCGGGAGGCAAGACCTGCCGGATGTGCTGGTGACAAAGGCAATCCCAGGTGCCGACGGAGTGACCGATAATCGCCTTGTCCTTTCCAAGATGAAGCTTAGTCTGGGACATCACAGGAAACCTCTAGGTACGCGACCAAAAGGTAAGTTGAATATTGTTTTTGTGAATGTTCCTGCTTACCTTTTCCAATTCAGCAACGAACTGACTCACGGGCTAACCAACCTCTCAGTCACCGACGAGAACGCTTCCGTGAAAAACCGATGGTGTCAACTGAGGGACAGGTCCAGTCCACCACCCTGGATGACCTCAGCCGCGCACGTGGTCAGCACCAGAGCTGGCTCGATGACGACGACGCAGCCATCAGCAATCTCCTCATTAAGAAGAACCAGCTGCATAAAGCCTACATTGACCACCCTATTGACACAACCAAGGCAACCTTCTACCGAAGAGGGCTGCTTTTGTAAGGCAGACTGTGGGAAATGTAGGACGCCTGAATGGCTCCCAAGGCCGAGGAGATCCGGAGTACGCGTATCGCAACAGATGGAAGAACATGTTTGCTGCGATCAAGGCTGTCTACGGTCACCCCTTCAAACGACCCGCTCCTCTTCCTTGTGCCTTCCGACTCCCTTCCTGGTGTGTGCTTTAAGGTGGCTAAGTCGTGCTGTAGCGCGAAGACGAGTAAACCGGCTCTGTCAGCTACTGCACCCACTCCTGCATCAGACAACTGACCGGCTCAGACGATGGCCTGATTCTGGTGGTGGGGAGACTGAGGTCATTGGTTCTCTGCATTTTCCGCACTATAAAAATATGAAACGCTTAAAACTACCACTGTGCACTAAAAGCCATGGCTTGGAGAGTTACCAAAAGGCGAGTTCCAAAAGGCGAGTACCCAAAGGCGAGTTCCAGTAAGTGGAAGAGGCGATCACTGGAACATGCTGTTTATTGGCCTTCCGTTTCAGGCCTATTTGGCTACACGCATCCAACGTCCCAAGGCCGGCCAAAATTCTGACGTTGCCAACGCACATTCTGTGCACGAATCTGCCTGGGCGGTCGCTTGCGTATCAATTGCACAGAGACTGGCAAATCAGTGCCTGGAATAACAACACAAAACAGAGACCACAGCCTCCAATGTCCTCACTGCCCTAACGCATTCTCTCACCTCATGGACCAATTTGGTCACAAGAGCATTCAAGTCAGCTGTACCCGCCGCAATGCCGATACCCATAACAAATCGTGTACACGAATCAACGCGACGATCCTCAATCCTCTCATCGGCGCCAACAGCAACAGCAGTCCCACCAGCGACGACTGAGCATCTCCCGACCCATGCTATCCTCACTAGGACCGCACCTTCACCTCAAGCATAGGAATAGTCGGACAATTGCAAATCCATTGCCCTGAGAATGGTGAACCAGCGCCTGGGGCTCCGGTATGCATCCACCGCATCCGCCTTTACGGGTAACACGGCCCACGGACATTCATTCATCGCATGGGCCTAATAGGTCACATGCGCCTTCACATACCTCTGCCATAAATCCCACACAGTCTCACCATAAACGCATTCATGCTACTTTCATCTCAGTTGCATGCGGGATCTGTGCCATACCCACAATTAAATATGCATATCCCAGTCAGGTGTAGGCTGTGGCAAGTTGGGGTGTGATGGAATGTGTGGCACAGAGGCCCCTGACGGCTGAGCAGGGACCCAAGCCATCGTGCCTATTTTATTTTTGTGATTTCAACCAGTAGCACTGAGACGTCGCAGTCAGTCCAATATGTGTTGTGAGGAGTGGCTGACTGATTGTCTGAGAGTCAGACTGCAATTTTCCTTCTTAATCTGACCTCTGGTGCTCATGCATAGGATATGTGAACCGGTCAACCTTCTGCTGTGTGAATTCCTGGTGTTTGTGTATGGTGGGGCTAGGTGATGTATGTAGTACGCGCAGAGGAATTCATCAGCAACTGGACTGATTTCCCACACCAGTCAACGGACTGCCACCGAATGCATACTATGACGAACTTATTGGCTAGAGTAAGGGTTAGCTAGGCCTGTAGGTAGTTGTGCAATATAGTCTAATTTAGTGCTCTAAGATCAGCTCAATTGAAATACGATATAAAGTTCCAATGGCTTACCGCCCTTTACCTTCCTTTAAACTACCGTACCCCAGTTACACCGTTCCCCTATTACACGCCTACCTATCACTTAAGTTCGTTAGGGGTTATGGAGGGGGCGGCGGAGGGCAATCCCACAAGCATTGGTTGCTCAAACCCACTTAAGTAGTATATCCTATCAGAATTTCGGATAACATTCCGTGCGAGTTGTCACTGACTGTAAAAGCACACAAAGCTCTTGTATCGGCGATTGCATCTCTTTTCAAAACAGATGTCTTAGCCTTCGCCTTTCGTGTCTTTTTAGCCTCCGAGACTGTTTACCCGGTCTCTTTGTCGGCCTCGTCGGTTAAAAATGTCAAGAACTAGAGTATGCGGCTAATCTGCTCTGCAAAGTCAAGTTTGCATCTATTCTAGTGCTGGACCGTATCTGTTCTATTTGCGAAGCTCATGGTCTGACAGCGGTCGGTGGGTTTATGTATGTGATGTAGTGCCAGTCGCATGAGAACGCTGAACCGCGCAGTCACCTGAGGCCGTAAACCAGGTTCTCATTAAGAACAATATTTAGAAGGAAAAATCTGTTTATATAAATTCAATTCCAAACAAAAATCAATAAATATCTTGATAGTCTGCCAGTTGATCCAACGGCACGAAAAGCTGCGATGCTTGACGGGACATTCATTCAAGCCGCTTCTTCCTGGCTGCTGAAATGAAAATTGGGGGTAAGGGGCGTGTAATCAGACGAACCCTAAATTGTAAACTAAAAGTCCAAAATTGGTGGAGAACGCGTGGAACATCGGAAAATATGATAAGTGTGTGCAAAAATATAACGAGGCGGACACGAAGCTCAAAATAAGGCACCTTGTCGACCTCCTGAAACACTACTTGAACACATTCTTCCCCTTCAATGGAACCCTGTACGAGCAGGTCAAATATACGCCGATGGGGTCACCTTTGTCCGGCCTGACTGAAGAGACAATATAGAAGAGCCTGGAAGTACTGGCTTACGACCAATATCGACAATGATTGTGTGTACGGCATATTGATGACACATTTGTCATTATCAGTCGGCACAAGATTGAGGATTTCACGAAGAATCTAAACTGGATCTTCCTTGACATCCATTTCACGATGGAGGAAGAAAAAGACTGTCAGTTGGCGTTCCTCGACGTGCTGGTATGCAGAAAGGGCGATGGAAAACTCAAAACGACGGTTTACAGGAAGGCGACAAATACCTCTCGCATTCTGAGTTCTCTTAGCAACCATCCCCTCTCGCACAAACGAAACTGCGTGAGAACACTGTATTGTCGAGTAGAAACCCATTGCACTGAACCAGCCGACAAGAAGGCCGAGGTCCAGTTTCTGAGGAAATTCTTCACGGTCAATGGATATCCTGAGAGTTTTGTTGAGAAATGCAGGCGAGAAGCCAAAAGAATAAATCCGAAGGGGCAGCCGAAACCGAAGTGCTGGTGAGCAGTACCTTACAAAGCTGACGCATCCGAAGAATTTGCTAGACAAGTGAGCAAATTTGGGATTGGCGTGGCTCACAAACCGGAAGCTACAATTCGCCGACAACTCATGCAACCTAAAGAACCAATCCCCGTCAACGAAAAATCCAGCGTTATTTACCGAATAGACTGCCATGGTGGTCGATCCAATTATTTTGGCTAAACCGGCAAACGGGTTTGCACGAGAATGCACGTGCCCAGCCAAGTGTATCCTCGCTGACTCTGCATCTCCCGCCACTTGACTTGCTATCATAACTCTAGCACCCCTCCCCTTACATGCGACAGCCATCGTAACAGGATTCACGGCCCCCAAACCCCCCATGGCGTCAGTCTGTCGATGTAACCTCTCGGCCCTAAACCTCCAGCGTGACAATCCCAACTCTTACTTCTCATTTCGTCTGACGACGGGCTGGTGTAACCAGCTTGAAAATTCACGAGTAAACCTCGATTTTCCGACGAACCTTCTTTCTTCATATATATATATATATATATATGTTAAAAAGAAAAACGCTCTTCGGGAAATGGAGTTGCACTCGTAAATTTTTAAGTAGGTGACACCAACCCTTCGTCAGACGAAATGAACAGAGGAGAAACAGAGATGGCCGAAATAGATCAGTTGGCGCGACAGAACAGATAGTGACAAACAAACAGCTGGTTTGAGGGGGTGGTTGGTGGACACTAAATTGGAGAATGTTTTTGGACGGGGGAGGGGGGGAGAGAACAATTACATTTGCTTGTTTTGGAGGGTGAGGTGGGCGGAGCGTAACTACGGCCGACTAGATTATTGACCATGGCTACAGGTTGGATGTAGGGGTCACTGCGCTGGTTGGTGTCGGAACGTTTAATTGCAGTTCACCATGTGTGGGTTGGGGGTGGCGAAAAGTGAGATTTCAATGCCGCAAGGAGTAGCAGTCGTTGCTAGGGGGTGGGTGCTCGTTAGTAAGTCGTGCACGTAACCCTTCGTAATGAGCATCGAGATCGATGTGGCGGTTAATGCTACTTGTGCTAGAGTGCCAAGATTTGAGGAATTCTCGAGCTTGTTTGGTGTTGGCCATGGTGATCAATTTGGTACCGTCCCAATTGAAGCGGTGGTCGCATTCAAGTGAATGTGCAAACACGAGTGATAAGAGATCACGTCGGCGAATGGATAGCTTATGTTCTTTGATGCGAGTCCCAAGACGTCGACCTGTATGGCCAACGTAAACAGAAGTGCATTTGGCGCACGGTATGCGGTAAATGACATTGCTTAATTGTTCTTTGGGTAGGGGGTCCTTTACTCGGCATATGGTTGCGCATATGGGGATGCAGGCTTGTGGGCGACAGAGAAGCCAAAGTGACTATATTGTCAAAAGATTGTTTCGGAAACAGCTTGCATGTAAGGTAAGGAATAACATTTCCGTGGCACTTTCTCTCCATTAGAAACAAGGTTCTGTGTTTGTCTCTGGCATCGAAGAGGAAGTGTGCATTCCGAGATCACAAATGAAAAAAGAAGGCTCGTCGGAAAATCGAGTTATACTCGTGAATTTGTAAGCTGGTTACACCAACCCGTCGTCAGACGAAATCAGAAGTGACAGTTGGGATTCTCACGCTGGAGGGTTAAGGGACACAGAGGTTACGTCAAAAGACTGACGTCATGGGGGGTTGGGGGGCCGTGAATCGTGTTACAATAGCTGTTGCATGTAAGGGGAGGGGTGTTAGAGTTTTGATAGCAAGTCAGGTGACGGGGGATACAGAGTCAGTGAGGTTACACTTGGCTGTAAACGGATAAGCAGTTATTGTTTTAAGGTGAGCGCGAGTCAGTGGACCGTAAACGCAAACCTTCGTAATGCGCATTCAGTTCGACGTGGCGGTTGCTAATGTTTGTACAGCGTGACAATCCCAACTCTGACTTCTAATTTCGTCTGACGACGGGTTTGTGTAATCAGCTTGAAAATTTGCGAGTAAATCACGATTTTCCGACAAGCCTTCTTTCTTCATATATATATATATATATATATATATATATATATATATATATATATATATATATATATATATGGCAAAGACGTTATACTGT